>JAUCMT010000154.1:6410373-6421011 GCA_032357475.1 Enteromius thamalakanensis | reverse complement strand
ATACCATATGTTAACACATACAGTACTGTATATAATGTTATGTGTACACACACATACACACACACACACACACATACAAATGAATATTAATTAATATTGTGTGAGTTTTTGAATCTGACATACAGTATCTCACCATTATAAGCAATTTAATTCAAATGCAGCTTTTTATTCTTTATGTATTTTTTGTATTTTTAGAAATAATTTCATTATACTTTTTTATAATATTGCAATATTTTATATATTATTATTTATTTATTGTTTAAAAGCAATGGCAAAATTGCACACCGGTATTTACATATCACTAACAGGGTTGAAAAATAATATTTTAATTTTTTTTATACATTTTTTTTACGAAAATGCATGCTTCCACACAGACACACTCTAATACTCAACTGTACACAAACACTGTAGCATGGATAATAATTAGTCTGCTACTGGTTCAACAGCAGGCAGAGTTCAGTGCCAAGTCACCAGCTCCCTGTTCCATGCTAAGCTAACGCATACTAATCTACAACACTAACCTTTGATTTGCACAAACTTTTCTTGGTTAACACACTAGCTTGCATATTTCTAAGCTAAGTATGTTTAAACCTGTGCTGGCAGAAACAGCACTTTACACCAATTACACAGCCCTGCTCAAAATATACCAGTTACTAATATAAAGTTTATTGCATTTCCACAACAACCGGTATTGGCAATGACTTTGTATTTGCTTTGAGGATACAGCTATTTTGGTCCTAATTATTCAGTTTATTAATGCTAAGTGTTTTCATTGCCTTTTTTCAGTGGTGGCATTGAAGTTTTTTTATTTGTGCCAGAAACAAGCCCATATTTAGGTACATTCTGAACACATCATTGATGTGATTTTGTGTTCAATCTGTCTCTTTGAGCGCTAAAGTCACCTGAGTGGTTTTTAAACCGAAACAATTCGCCATATTACACTCTCGAGTGAGCAGGTGAGAAAATGATTCTAAGTTGGTGATGCAGGTGTATATAATCTGTCCATGAGCACAAAGTATTTGTTTAGGAAAAATGAAAGCGAAAGAGAGAAAGAGAGGGGGAAAGAATAAGGAAACAAATGGACCTTTCTCCCGTGTAAAACGCTGCATTTCCTGCCCATTTATCATGGAGAGAGAGGGATTCTTTTTGATTGGCTGATTACCTCGATCATTCATCATGCCCCAGATATCCCCACCAATCTGACAACAGCATTTTGGATAATTTGTTAAAGATGACAAAAGGGCCGGTATTGCCATGGTTCATTTCTGACCTTTTTAATATTAGAAAATTAATTTTCCATCTGAAACAAATGTATTAGATCCTGTCAGACTGGCCAGATGAATATTGCACCTTGAAGCCCCCCTTCTCTGTGTGGTTGTTGATCTTTTGTGTGTGTGTGTGAGCCGTTGTGTGTGATTCTGATAGTGGCAGAAAGCAGCCTTGCGAGAGAACGAGAGAGAAAGAAAGACAGAGAAGAGAGAGTTGAGACGTCCTCTGGTGTCAGACGCACCTTTTTAAGCGATCGCCGAGATTTACGGGCAATTTACGTCCATCATCACTTCCTGTCCTCCGTCCTTCCATCGTCTCACATTCAGTGAGTCTCTGAAATACCTAGATTTGTCTTTTTTTCTCTTTCTTTCTCTGTCCCTCGCATGTTTTTAAGCGTATCATTTAAAAAAGCAGTCAGAAATGCTTTAGATGAGCTTCTTAAAGGTTGGTTACAAAAGGTATATGCTTTCGATTTTAATCTTAAACTTTTTATTTGACTGTTATGTTTCCTACAAATCATGCTAGTTCCACACTTTCTCCCTCGTATAAATAAAAATGGTTGCTCTGTATTATCAGCATTTCCTTTCCATTCTGAATGTTTTGGTCAAAATGATGGTTCCACTGATTGCAAAAACTTTTGCCACTTTATGAATAAAATATACACTCCAGTTCAAATACTGTTTACTTTATCAAAAATACAATAAAAACTATTTGACTGTAAAAGTAGCATTACAGTAAAATAACATTGCAATTAAAAATAATGTATTCTGTTTGAATATATATTTCAATATATATATATATATATATATATATATATGATGGCAAAGCTGAATTTTCAGCATCATTATTCCAGTCACATGATCCTTCAGAAATCATTCTAATATACTATATTTTTGTGCTTAAGATGCTTTTAAGATGCTAAATGCTTTATATATATATATATATATATATATATATATATATTTAAATCGGTTAAATTTACGGTAAAATTAACCTGAAATATGCAATAAACAATAATTTAAAAACATTAGGTGTAAGATGCAACCCTAAGAAAAAAGAGTTATTTTAGTTATTTAAGAGTTATTATTATTAAAAACAGTTATTTAAAAGAAAAAACCTCCCCTGAAGGGAATTTTGGGAACATCAATTTACCTTTTTCCCCCTGTAAATTTTCTTTTTTCACTTCTAAATACGTTATTTCCCTATAAAATTGAATCTGAAATGTCTGTTACAGTTTTTCACCATACAGAGTAAATTGCGGGAACTTACCGTAAACCATTTAACAGATTAGATTAGATTAGATTTTTTTTTACAGTTTATAATTAATATATTAAAAAATAAATGTGTGTGTAAACATGAATGTCATCACAACATCCCCAAATGTTTATTATTTTTACATTTTACCCATGTAGTTTAAATCTGAAGCCACATCTGTGTTGTGCTGAAGAGCTGTGTATACCATCTCTAATGAAGGAAGCAGGATGGAAACTGTTGCACTATGGAGCGCTGCCATTTTCCACCCTGGCAAAAATCTGAAAAGCAAGATATAATCTGAACCCTGTCTGATGAGCTGTCTGTTCAAAGATCACGCGCACAGGCGCCTTCCATCTTTCCTTTTCTGCTTTCGCTTTGCATGTAATTGAGCGTTTTGACCTCAATCAGAATATTTTCCACATCACAACTGTATTTTAAGTCTTGCGTTATCAAAATCTCTTTCTTTTCCCCTCGTCTGCAGAGGATGGACAAACTTCTGAGCGAGCAGAATCTGTTGCGTCCTCTCTTCATAGGTATTGCTGATGCTAAGTGCTTTGTGGTTAAATGCATCAGCTTCTAATCCTGCTTAAATCAGCACCATTTCTTAATTCATACAGATAAGCAGAGCATTTATGGGCCTTAACAGCCCAGACTAATTACTATTCTTTAGATAAGTGCTCGTCCGACTAAATTCTTTTGACCTTCCATTTCTACTCAAAGGAACGGATAGACGTTTGCCTGCTATCCTCACATGCAAAAAGTGTGATGGGTATTAACTTCCTTTTTTCTGTGTGTACTTAAATATTCAACACGTCAACACTCAAATTATGCTCTATTTTCATATTCCTAATTTCTTAATTGCCCTTAATTGCTTAATTACAAATTCAGATGAACAAATCTGGAGGTCAGAGACGCATGCTAATTGAACAATCAATCAGCGTTAAGATAGCAGAGTATTGTCCACCTTTGATTGACAGCACATTAAGAGTGTGTGATTGGCTGTCTGTTTGTTGACATTGAGGGCTGTAGATGGTGACTGTACTTTTCTGGCATGGATGTCCTTGATATTGCATAAGCAAAATCACGTCGGAATTACTGTGATATAATACTCATACACACAACTCTATAAATGAGTATTAGTTTACATTTATATTTACATTTATACATTTTATACTTTTTCTTTTCAAAGCAACAAATACGGGTAATGGAAGCAATCAAAATCAACAAAAGAGAATTGATATGCAAGTCCTATGACAAGTATCAGTTAGCCTCAATTATATAATAAATAAAAAAGAAAATCGGTATAACAGATAGAAAAAAAAAATAGAGTAAGCTAGTGTTAGAGGCCTTTTTTGTTTTATAAATTAAAAGAAAACAGATAGAACACAAAAAGAGTTTTTCTTAGAAAGTATATTATAGTTATATAGATAATACTCACTTCAGTTTTTAAATATAGAAATATTTATTTTATAATAATATTAGAATTATAACAGATCAGTCATTCTTACTATAATATAATATTCATTTATAATTATCATATATTACTCTCATCACAGTTTTTAAATATGAAATTCATATTTATTTTATTTTTTGTAATGGTATTAGAATTACATGATAATAGAGGTTATATAAGCTATTTTTTTGTTTATAATATTTCAGAAAAATATTATTTATATAGAAGTTGTTATTTTGTCATATTCCTAGATACACTGTTACAATGCAAGTTATTTTACTATTATTTATATATTGTAATAATACATTATTGTATTTATACATTTTTGGAATTTGCTTTTATTTTTACATAAAAAGATGTAAAAGATGATTCACTCAAAAAAAAATCTGCTATGATTTACTCAGCCTCAAGAATTTGCATGAACTTTCCCTTTTAATTTACATATGAAATATTTTTGTAGTTGTTTTATTTAATGTTTTTGGCCTTTAAACACACACACACACACATATATATATATATTTATTTTTTTGGTCTGCATATTTAAATATATGTTCATCTAATATTTATATTTTACTTCAATTTATTTTTAAATCAATTTATATTTTACCCCAAAATAATTTTCAATGTTTTAATTTAAATCAGCAGAAGTATTCCATAAACTACCTATTTTGTATAATATTTTCTAATATTTTGTTAATGAATCCATTTGTTTTTTATTTGTTCCTTTGTCCTGAAATTAATTTTCATTTAAGTTGTTTGTAAAATCCATTTAACCAACAAGTTCACAATGTGCACTTTTTCTTCTACATGAAAGAAAAGACCCAAGTATGAAACCCTTCCTTTTTTTTGCATTTGACTTTTCATTTCTTTGTCTTCCAAGAGCTCAGCACCATGACAGTAGGCACCTGGTCCCAAATCAGTGTTGAAAGGTTACTTCTAACCCGGAGGTAGAGAACAACTCTTGCAGAGCAGAGCAGCGGCCATTTCATTTCCATTTCTTAATTATGTTGTTAACGGTGCAAAATGAGCCAACGGTCCTTGCCGAAAGAACGCAGCACTTCATGCATACACTTCCATTACGCAGCGTGTGATCCTAAGCATCTCTTTGAGCAAGAGAAAAGGTCATAAATGTCTGTGTGAATGTGTATACATGTGAGCAAAGTCAGTGGCCCCACCCCAACTTTATAATGCACGGCGAGTATGTGGGAGGTTAGACAGTTACCCGCCTCTACTGCACACTGGGAACCCCTTGAGGAAGATGATGGAGCTACCTTAACAGTGACCAGTGCGCCTCTCTCTCTCTTTCGTTTTCCCCTCCTCCTCCTCTTTTTTTTTTTTGTCTGTGTGTTGTTTCTCCCTCTTCCTTGCGGGCTCCATCCATCAGACTGGCATGCGTGCAGCCGCCCCACTCTCAGCCACCATATTTCACCGCCTGCCATCAGAGGCCTGACAGCCCTGCGCTCACTAGGAAATTGCTTTGGCTGTGAGCGGAATTTCAAGCACCGGGTGCTGCCCGATCTCTCCCCCCACTCGCATCTCTCTCTCTCTCTTGGTCTTTGACTCCTGATGTTTCTCTTTCTCTCTCGCTCTCTCTTCCTTACTTCTGCTTTACCTCCCTCTCCCGACGACCCGCGGGAATCGAGGTGCGCTTCGGAATGCGTAATGAAGAAAGAAGCGGTTCGCCGTAGACACAGAGAGCGCGGGAGGGGGTCAAAGGGTAGAGGAGTGGGCCCTATTATGCCTGCATCAGATGCTTGCAATATACACAACGGATGGAGAGAGATAGGCAGCCTCAAACAAAATGGCCATTACTTTGTCGCCGTATAGATACGCCGAGCTGGATGCTCCTTTTGATGCCTTGTCACCGAAGCGCAGTGACTCACTCTTTCTCTCTCACCCACACACAATAACACACACACACACACAAGGCGCATCAAACGGCAGCCCTCCGCATGGCGACACCTCGTTCTTCTTGACAGCGTGATCCTCTCTCCACACAAAACCACACACAAGTGTCTCTCTCATCATCTTGCCAAGCGCAAGCTTAATGATGTGGCAGCCATGATGGAGCAGCAGTTTCCTGCACTGCAGTGCTGTTAGAGCGTAACTGAGACAACACAGAGCCAAAATGGCGTGTGGGAGAATTGAGAGAGGGGGCGTATCTGAAAGATTGTCGACTGTTTGAACACTGTAAAAGCTTTTTTTTGAGGATGTAAACACTTTTCAGCTCTTTTTATACTGCTTTCGCTGAAGTGTTTGCATTGTCGGTCTTCTTTGTTAAGATGTTTCCTTTTAGTGACACTTTGCCATTTGTTTCCGAATTGAATTTCAGCTCGGTGAGTTTTTTTTTGCTGACAGAGATTATTGTATGTGTTTCCCGGTCCATATTAATCATTTATTCTGCATTAAACGCCTGAATCTGGCCCACGGTCGAGGTAGTGAGGCGTGCCTGCTTGGCTTGCTGACTCAGGAACATGAATTAATCCCTCTAAACTATGGCAGTTGTGACAGCTGTTCTATAAAACACCCAGGAGTGTTGTTACTCTTTCACAGGACCGTGATGAATAATGCTGTGCTTATTTTTGCACTCGGAGCTTCTGTGATGTGAAACCACAGCATAGTTTGATAGTTTAATATTTAAGATGTTTGCTTGCTCTGTTTTTCTATGGACAGTCTATCACTTGCTGTCTATGTTAACAGCAGAAATGAAAACCCTCATGTCATTTCAATCCTGCATGACTTTCTTCCATCCATGGAATACATGCAATCTCTGCTTGAAAAACTGCTTGTTTTCATATAATAAAAGTAGCTTCTCTATTCTTTATTTTATTCTATCTATTCCTTTTCTTTCGACTTATTATACTTATTATTTAACAAAAAGTATATATTTTTTAATCATTATAATAATTACCCTTTTTTTAAGATATTTGATATATTTAAAGTTCAAAAACAGCATTTTTTTGCAGTTGAAGTCTTTTTTTAACATTGTATTAAACGCATTGACTCTCATTTTTGGATCATTTAAATGCATAAAATAATATATTTATTTCTGACTACAAACATTTAAGCTGTTCTTTATTGTGTATATGAATAGTATGAATATGAATGAACAATCCTCATCTTTTTAATAACGTTTTTTTTTTGTTGATAATGTGAAAAGAATGTGTTCATCCCTCCACTTGTCTGTCTGATCTCTCTCGATCATTGTGTCTCTCTCCATGTGATTTACAGAAAGTGAGTTTGGAGTTCTACATCGACGTTCACGCCCACTCCACCATGATGAATGGCTTCATGTATGGTAACGTCTTTGAGGAAGAAGAGAGAGGCCAGAGACAGGCCGTCTTTCCTCGACTCCTGTGCCAAAATGCGCCTGACTTCTCTCTTGTAAGTATAATGGGTATTCTCATGTTGCCTTTTAGTGCTCTTCTGTTTGCAAAACACATAGAAGACCTTTAAAGTATAGGTCTGTTTTACTTCTATTTACTTGATGGTAGTTTTATGTATATACTTATATGTTTTCCCTGCACAAACACCTTGGCTTAAACTGATGGGTCACTCAAAAACGAAACTTCTTTCATATGTGTACATGTTCCCTGCATAAATGCCTTGGCTTGAAGGGATGGGTCACTCAAAAAAGAAAATTCTGTTAATATGTTACTGTTGCGTTATGTGTGACTGTATGTAAATGAAAATTAAGAATGGCAGCATAATATAGTGCATGACGTTACCAGATAGCACTCTGTAGTTACTCCAAAATCCAGAAAATCATTGGCCGAATTTCATCTCTGTCAGCCTTTTCCCTCTCAGCTCTATACTCATTAGCAAACGGCGCATGGAAAAGCATTATTGGTATTTTCTCCAAAAATTCAATACGCCCCATAAATTAGCTAATTTTTTGTTTCCAAGACGAAGTGCATCAACACAAGCTATTTTTCCAGGGGACGGCAAGTAACCTTTTCAATTCTGCAGAGCAAGACAATAACCAGACTCAATATTGCTGATGAGGTGTCTATATGAGAGGAGCAGAGACACTTTAACCATTTGCCACGGTGAAGCTCTTTTGGATGAGTCGGGTATCGCATGCTGATGAGGACACGCTTATATACGTCTGAGAAGATACATGAACCATCCGTGCACCCAGTGCCTTCATAACACAGAGCTGGAGAGACATTATTGCATCTGCTCATCGGCACAGACCGAATCCTCTGTATCTCAGCCCTCTTCTCATTTTTTCACTTGACAGCTATATTAATTGGTAATTTCCACATGGTTTTCAGTGTCAAAATGGGATAACATGAATCAAAAAGATTGGTTGGTCTTTATTTGCTTTGTTTGTTTACAAATTTACTTCTGGTTTATTTGTCGTCTGTATTCAGAAGGCTTGTTTGGATGGATGTGTCTTCCAGCTCAATGCACTCTTCTTTCTTGTTCTTCTATTCATCTGGGCTCCCTTATAGTTTCCAGGAGCTGTTTCTATCTTTGATCTCAACTTCTTGATCATGGTATTGTGATTAAAAGCAAATTGATGGATGGAAAAAGCAAAGATTGATAGTAGATTAATGCAGAAAGATTTGTAGTAGTATAAATTAAAAACATGAATGGACAGATGGATGGATGAATGAATGAATGGATACAAAATTGTGATGATGAATAGATAATAGATGGAAGGATGAACAGATTCAGTTATAAATTGATTGATAAATGTGTTGATGTTATGTGTTTGAATGAATTGATGGATAAATTAATAGATATACAGAAAATGGATAAAGTGATAATAGATGTATAGATAATATGATGGATGAATGGATAGATGAATAGCAGATTTTGGAGGATATGTACTTAATAGATGTGTATAGGACGGCTGGATGGATGTATTGATTGCAGACTTTTGGAGGATATTGAATATATGTATAATAGATTTTGGATGGATGTAAAAAGAAAAGATACATTTTTATGATGATGAATAGATTAAGGCTAATAGGAAGATGGATATATAAACAGGCAGAGTGAGAGATGAGAAGATGGATTGCTAGTTAAATAGGAAGATGGGATGGATAGGAATGTGGGTGGATAGATGATTAGAAACATCAGTAAATAGATAGACAGAGGGGTAGATCAATAGGTAGATAGATGTGTGTGTGTGTGTGTGTGTGTATGTAAGGAATAATTGATGACGGACACATCTCAGATAATAGAAACCATCAAAGAGCTTGATGTTCACTGTGCGGTTCCCTGAAAATAATTACACACCTTAGAACATTCATCAGCCAATCAGACCGAGCATTCAACAGCCTGTAGTATAAATATATATATGGGTAGAAAGTAGATAGAGATGGGTACAGATAGACAGACCAGCAGATAGACAGATGGATGGATAGAAATATGTGTAGATTGATTGAAAATGACTAAATTAATTAATAGATGGGCAAGTGAATGTATGGATGGACAGATGGATGTGCTTGCTTCCTGGAGGGTGGTGGTGTGTGTGTGTGTGTGTGTGTGTGTGTGTGACCTCAACACAGCACTGTATTCTGCTTACCTACAGTTTTACAGTGATGGTTCCGTTGTGGAGGTCCCCCTCTCCCCTCCCTGCGGCCCCTAATGCTCTGTGTCGCTCTCTTTGTCAGCATGCACTTCCTCCAGCCTGCAACAGTGACCTTCAGCATGCAGGAAGTGTGACATTTCAGTAACTCAGCCAACAGAATATGGGCAGAGAACTAACCTTTACTGCCCAGTCACCCATCTAGAACTTTTCTCGTTCTTACACAAAGAGACGTTTTTCACAGCCTATGACTATTCTCTGCTTCACTGAAAAAAATGCCACCACATTATTTATGATCCTCTATAAATGCCGTTTGTGTTTTGTATGTGTTTGTGTGTGCACAATTTAAGGGTAAGCTCGGGTCTTTGTGGATCTAATGCATCGTGTGTGTTTTGAAGCTAAGCTTTCTGAAGCATTGTTTGTGTGTGTGTGTGTGTGTGTGTGTGTGTGTGTGTGTGTGTGGTGACAGTAGGGCATAGAGGGCAAGTCTCCAGCTGGCATGTTGCCCTCTCTCTCTCTGCCTATTCAGCACACAACCATCCCAAAGTTCATCCAGCATATTGAGGGAGAGCTGCCTCTGGAGAGAGTCATGTCTCAACTGCGCTTAGCCACCAGCTACACTTCACACTGACACCAGATCAGTCACCTTTCTTGGGCAAAAGCAAACATTTACCAACCATTATAGCTGAGCCATGGAAAGGCTCGAAGAGTGCAGTGTAAGCAAGCACACAACTGCAGGAAAAGTGGAGAGCAGATAAAAGTTGCCAGCATACTTGTGTACTTCTGGAATGGACAAAGTGGCATAAACTATCAGGCCAATCCAATGCAATCCATAAATAGTTTCCTCAATCCAATCAATAACTTTTTCGTCTTGACAGCTCTGTGCGTATGATAAAATGGGATTGTGGGGAAATCTTTTCAGACTGGTAATTGTGCTAGTTTTATTTTTGTCAGTCACCAAAAGCTCCTGATTTTTTCTGAGCTTATGTTTGTGGCTGATTTATGAAATGAGGGGAAAAAAGGAAGTCTCTTCTTACACAATTTGGACTATCTATCTATCTATCTATCTATCTATCTATCTATCTATCTATCTATCTATCTATCTATCTATCTATCTATC
>JAUCMT010000154.1:6395201-6410273 GCA_032357475.1 Enteromius thamalakanensis | reverse complement strand
TGTCTATCTGTCTATCTGTCTGTCTGTCTGTCTGTCTGTCTGTCTGTCTGTCTGTCTGTCTGTCTGTCTGTCTGTCTCTGTCTGTCTGTAGATATAAATCTGCTGTCTATAATTTTTAAATGTATTCAGTTGTTACATTGCTTCAAAAAGAGTGGCTATATCCAAAAATAGCAACAACACAAATAAGCAAAAGTACGTTTTGTGCTTTTATTTGTTAACACTGACTTATGTTCATCTATTATTTATAGTTAGTCTTTTTAGACCATTAGTCAACAAATCCTCAGTAAACACTGCAGGTGTCCTAATCATTGCAGATATGCAATAGATGCCCTTTTAATTTAACAGAGCTGTGTGCTCACAAAAAAAAACCCATTCATTCTCAGATTTTTTTTCCCTCTAAGCAATTTCAAGTTCATTTATATTCAGACGAAATAAAATGTGGTGATTTCTGAGTGAGAGCTGTTTACTCCATCCATTTTCACTAGTTTGACCTATTCATTCAAATAGGTGAGCGCTGAAAGGATTATCATCCAATCACAGCAATGTTTTCTGTGATTTCCTCACTCAAAGCAACCAACACAACAAACAACATCCCTGCTTCTAAATATGTCTCTTTGTTTGTGTCTATTCTCTGTTTTACTGTGATTAATCATTGTGTTGTGTTATGTCTTTGTGTGTCCTCTTCAGTCCAGTACATCGTTTAACCGTGATTTGGTCAAGGCTGGTACCGGTCGACGGTTCCTGGGTGGTCTGTTGGATGACACATCATACTGCTACACACTGGAGGTCTCCTTCTACAGCTACCTGACAGCAGGAAGCACCTCACCTGTGCCGTACACTGAGGATGGCTGTATCCTTCTATTCTTCCTTCATCTGAAAATATAACGCTACCCTTAAAAATTATATTTGGAATTTTAAGTTTAAAATAAATGAAATATTATGGGAATATGTTTTACAGGAAATACTGCTTAAGTCTTTTACTTAATTCACAGTGTGTCACATGATTCTTCACAAATCATTCTAATATGCGAATATGCTAAAATATTTTAATATACAGCTTATTATTTTTGTTAAAATCCCCAAATTTACATATATGCACACACACAAACACACACACACTTACATGTGTTTAATTATTTCACTTTTTATTTATTCCTTTTTGATTATTTTTAATTGCAAAGAAAATAACTTGTACGTTGCCATTAGAGTAAAATTACTGAACCTAAACAGTAGCCTGTTAAATATGCTAGTCTTTTATAAAACATTTAAAAAGAACGTTCAAAAGAACAGAATTTTTTAAATGTGTTAAAAAAACGTTCTAAACTCAAACGTTTAAACAGTACACTAGAAATAATAGTGTATTTACTGAAAAATCCTAGTAAATTTTACAAATATTATAAAGAAACAGTTTGTTACTGGAGAAACAACTGCTGAAAATATAAAAATTGTAA
This sequence comes from Enteromius thamalakanensis, assembly GCA_032357475.1. NCBI lineage: Eukaryota > Metazoa > Chordata > Actinopteri > Cypriniformes > Cyprinidae > Enteromius > Enteromius thamalakanensis. The sequence goes on along the minus strand of JAUCMT010000154.1, from coordinate 6,408,822 downwards.
AATATATTGCTGAGAACTCAAAAATTGATAAATGTATTACAATATAAAGCAGGTATTTTATTTTTTATTTTTTTAGAATATTTAGCAATTTCATTGTTAGTGATCAAAAGCAACCTTAGTAACATTGTTTTTTCAAAAACATATCTTGCATACCTCAGTCTTTTGAATGGTGTGTATATATATATATATATATATATATATATATATATAGTAGCTAGTGAAGGATTTGGGTTTCCAAATTTGGGTTTGGAATGCCAACAGACAGCATTTTTAGTTTTTATAGACCACCTTGTACACTTCTGTTTCTCCTCTGGTATATCTGACCCTGAAGCCTCCTGCTGACTGAAGGAGGAAGGGAGAATACGATGATCAGACAAACTTCACATTTTGTTTTGCTTGTACAAACTGTGTGTAGATACAGGAACCACAGGTTGCTTTATTAACCGTTAGGCTTGGAGCTAGTTCCTGTTGGTTATAGTTTGTGAGTTGGTGCAGATATTCTGGACACTATGCATCTTCCCTGAAGGCTCTTGCTCCAACTAAAACGACTCTCATTGAATTTTTCCCCTCATGAGGAACATATGGCTGGTGTAAAGACCCGATTTTCTTCAATCGATGCTGCAGCTCAGTAGACAAAAGCCAATGGCTTGTGCTACTGTCTCACTTTCTGAAATTATCTCTCCAATGTAGGTGCACCGAGTGACATACTGGGGTGGCGTCGCGGTTCGATAACGAAGGCTGGGGTGATAATGTCACTCTATTGAAGCTCGGCTCTCTTCCCTGCATTTAAGCTGCATGCTGGTAGTACTACTCCATCCCCTTATTTACCGCGAGCAATGCTCACTCATTGATCTCTTAATTATTCTATTAATCGTTATCAGAGAGCGAGGCTTTGTTGACCCGTGGCTGTTAGATATGCGAGAGACGTAGGCCAGCCAACAGAAGTGCACAGAAAGGCTCTTGTCATTGAGTTGTGTTGATGTGGATGCAGTGTATCCGCTTCTGTGCAAACACCAACAGGTGTACAGTCCATTAGAAAGATTAGAGACAATTCTGCGATATTTATAAGGATAGTTGCAAGTCATGTTCAGCTGACTTGAAATACCTAATATTTCAAACAGGTCAGATCTGACCCATTTCACTTTAACAGAAGAATAATATTTCATGGAGTAAAGAATTCTTGGCTAAACTAATCACAGATTTTAATGGGGCTTTAGATGAAAGACCCCAAATCTAACACACTGTTAGGTAATACTTTCTCAATCAATACAGAAGTAGAGAGTGTTTGGGGAAATTGTGGATTGTTTTTTTCTTTTAAAAGGTGTCTTTGTGCAAACCAGAGATGTGTGTAGCTTAAGTGCCCTCTAGTGATCGGAAAAGGGTTGGTTGAACTTTACTATGAGTGTGTGTGAGTGAGTGAGTGTGTGTGTGTGTGTGTGTGTGTGCACATGTGATCGTTTCACCCCTGTATCGCTCTGTCATGCACCCAGCTGCTAGACGCTCATATTTACAGGCCTCTCTTGCATTAATTTATTTATTTGTTGGGTGTTTATCTCAGAGCGAGCAGTAAAGCTGCTGACTGATGCCTCATCGCTTTCACTGTTTCTCTCCGCTCGCCTGCTGCCTCGCTGGGCTGTCATCTCCAAGGCCCAGCCGCTCCAGTCGCGGTAATAAGAAACCCATCCATGTAGAATTACTCCACAGCCCCGCAGATTATTTTCCCTTAGTGACAGAGAAAAGATAGAAACAACAAAAAAGGCAATTTACAGCTTGCTGGAAAGAGTCATAACTTACCTGTGAGGCCTCTCTCTTTGAAACAGCATTTTTTTCTCCATCAATTAAAATAGCTGTGCCGTTAAGTAGCGACAGTTAAGCTGATTGCGGGCTGTGCAAAACACAAGCTAACAATGAGTGACCTGCTACAGAAGAAGTGCACGAGATGTTTAGTAAAGCTTGACAGTCTGCATGTTTTAGCGGGAGATCAATTTGTACATTGTTTATGTATGTTAAGTAATGCATTTTTATTCATTTATACTTTTTGTAAAATTACTTGCCTGTCAGCTTATGGCAAAATATTTAGCTGTGTTCACATGCTGTTTATTACTGCATGTAATTCATTAAAATAGTTTAATTTCAAAAGTTGATTACAAAATGCACCTAGATTTTTGGAATGTTTTTGTTTGGAATAAAATACTATTTTTCCTAATATATTTTATCATTGAGGATTTACATAAAAAATCTTAAAGAATCTTGTCACGATCTCGTGAACCCAGTGTCCTGTCACACCCCTTCTATATACATACAAATAGAAGAAAATAGATTAGCATTGCAAAAAAAAAAAAAAAAATTCTCAGTTGCTGCAAAAAACATGCAAACATAATTTTACATCACTGTGTTAGTGTATGTATGTATTAATTCTTAAAGAGCTATAAATGTCGCTTTAATTATCCTAAAACAAAACCCAGTCCCAGAAAACAAAAAAAAACTACAAGCTAAAACTGAATTGAATTGGATAAAAAAAACATGTATACATAAACTAAAAACAACAACAACAACAAAAAACACAACACAACAAAAGATAAAAAAAATATATAAAAATAACTGATTCAGAACAGTACTTTGTAAGTCAAACTAAAATAACAATTAGTTTTAATTCCTAGTTTTAAAGCGTAAGTGTAATAGAATAGGCTAAACAATTGAGAAAAACTGAATATGTTGTGACTTTTAAAAGGTTATTACGTTGTAGATCTGGACGTGTATGTGTATGTGTGTGTGTATGTGTGTGAGGGCTGAGGGTGTCAGCCTCCAGTAGTGGAAGGGTATTTGCCATGGCATGTAGTGCAAAGATTGGGGGCAAAGAGGTTACTAGAATGTGACATGCCACTTTTTACAGGCCGGTTGGCAGGTCTATGGAGCGTGCAAATTATCAGCAGAGACCTTTACAGACATGACTTCACTCCCCAATAAAAACCAAAACAATGACAACATTATAATTACCTGCAAAGGAATTAATTCACCTTTCCTAACCTCACCAAACAAACACACACCCATACACACATGCATAATGTACTGCTAATGTTGACAGTGGCACCACCTGGATAGAGATATCACCACACTCTATAATTCTGCATTTCTTGACAGAAAACAGTGGAGGATCCTTCAATCAAATGGCTCAATTTCTCACATTTTTGCTTCACCTTTGTCTCGTTATAGAATACCGAGCATATCGAAACTATAGAACAGCGGCATTGAGGGAATAATTTAGCACATTTAATGATTTATCACCACCTGTAATGTCACACAAAACTGAGGAAATTTATGATGGATGCACAGCCCGGTCGTTGGTAACCTGTAACCGATTTTTATCGTCGTCACAGCATCCCCCAGGTAATATAAGTTGGTTAATGCCCGTGGCGGCAAGGTGCTCTGTATGAAACTGCTGCAGGTGGTTATGACATCTTATGAATGTAGATTGACAGCATAGAATGTGGTTTGATATGACCTTTTAGTGTGATGAATGTGTGTGCATCACCAATATACTGTCGTAAGTACCCCACATCTTCATCACGACACCAAATCTAATGTATGCCCCTTTAAACATTTAACTTAGGATCTTATTCTGCTAACTGAAATTTGTGAAAATAATTCTATAGAAAGGTTAGTCTAGAATATAACTGTTTTAGTATGCATTGTTAAAGATAATATAAAAAATACTTTGTTTTCCACAAAATCATATATATATGTAATAACTTTATTGAAAAAGTACATCCTGATTGCTAATCTCTGAGCTATAGAACAGTCCTAATTCTTCCTAATTATTTTTAAAGATGATTAGTTTAGAGAACTAGATATTTGCTTTTGTTAGCAATCACTTTAAATGCCCATTCATTGTCATTTATCTGCAACCAAACAATCTAATTGATGAGGGATAATAAAATGCTTTTTGTCCGAGTCGTGCTGTTCCCAAATTCATTTGAAAAGTGGAAGAGAAGTTCTGATGACACACCATCGTTAGAATGTTGAAAACAGGTGAGCGCCGGGTGAGTCTGGGATCTCGTTCAACACCCAGCTGGATGCTTTGATGGAGCGAGCTCACTCTGTGACTTTCAAATCACTTTGTACGGATGTCTCAGAGCTCATCGTCCTAAGAACTTCAGAAAATGTTGAATAAAGTTTTGGTTTGTTGAGTTTAGCAGACATCTGTGGTGCAGACACACTTTGGCTGCTGTGCGCTATCCATGTCAGAATCCTTTTTTCTGGCGATATTTGTTATGACAAAAGCAAAGTGTGCTTGAGGATCGATTAGAATTACGACAGCTAGTCATCCAAAGGGAAAAAATTATGTGGTTTTAGCGGTTTCCGCTCTCTAGATTATCATATCTGTGTTAATATTTCCAGTGACATAATCAAAGCTGTGTTTACAGATTGATTAAAATGACATGGCATTAAAAGAAGTGGTTTTTGAACGAAACATGTTATGGTTAAAGGTACTGTATGTAGGATTGACACCGAGTGGTTGAACTAGGTATTGCAGTTCAAATTAAAAATTTTGGCGATGTTTTTTTTTCACCTGGCCCCTCCTACTCAGACTTGACGCACACGCAGGTTGCCAAATTGAAGACAGCAACTAGAATGAGCGTGATGATGATGGAATGTGCTATGTTTATGCAGAGTAGGCAACACTATTGATTGGGAGATAGATGGAGGGTGGCGCTTCAGACCAAAACAAAACATGACAACATAAACATCAGTTGAGGGCTGCAATTGTGCTTTTTAAATTAGAATATCCAGGCTGTACTACTACTGTCAGAGATATAAGTACTTGAAATTAACATGATTTCATAATGCCTGTTGAACATAACAGAGACATTTTATGATTATTACAATACATTTCTTACATATGGTTCCTTTAAAGCTTTACTTTTGGTTAAAGATTAATATTAGGCTCAGCGCTAGACATCAGAAATGGGGAATGTTTCGGAGAGACGTTCACAATAATCTTGCCTCTGCCCTTTACCGACTGACAGGTTAACAAGTCTTCTACTTCCAGTCATCAATGAAGGGAGCGTGAGAGTGAAAAACCGCACAGTGTTATGGCGACCGTGCCATTTTCTTTTGTCCTTTAGGCTGCAGACGGCTACTGAGAGAGCTGTTATCCCTGGGCTAAGCTATAAAAGTCCCACTCAATCAAGCACCGCCCTTCAATGTCAGGCGTTTCGGTTTGGATCCCGCCAGCTTAAATGCTGCATTGCTGTCTTGAGAATGAGCCGTACATATAAAGCGATCCAGCACAAGCACAATGTTGGATCAGGCGGCTCAGTGGATCCAGCTGCCTTTAATATAGCCTTTTCAAAAGACAATTCTGTTGATCCTCAAGTTAACTGCTGACATGAGATAAGGCTGAACAATGGCCTAACTGGCAGATGTGTGGTAAAGCAGGGCCTTTTTTGAGTTTCCAAATAATATCATTTCAAGCCTGACAATACAATACTGTATATTTGAAATTTAGCCCTTTCAATCAATCTAAAAAGGGTGAGAGGTCTGTAAAACCCTACAAAAAATTGAGTTAACAGTAACCTATAATACCACAATGTAGGCCTTAGCAAGACTCTGGAAATCATATGCATGCATTGCAAAAAGCTTAACGTAATTTACCAAAGACAGACAACATCCTGGATCAGTGTGCTTTGTTAGTGCTGAAACAACAATCTGTAGCACTTTACAGTAAAGTCTTGTTAACATTAGTTAATGTATGAACTAATAATGAGCAGTATTTTTTTATTTTTTATTAATCTTTGTTAATCTGTGTAGTAAACAACAGTTGTTTATTGTTTAACTAAATATAGTAAATGTTCAAATTAACTACAATTAATAGATGCTTTAAAAGTATAGTTAATTTTGAAATTAACGTTATCTATATTAATGTTAATAAATGAGATTGTATTGTAAAGTGTATTCTCAGCATTTCAGGTTTTGAGGACATAGCTTTAGGTCTAAAATAGTCGAAAAGCTATCTGTTATCATTCCCACTGCATTTTTATGTGATTTTCATGCTTTTGTGTCAATTCAAAGCTTGAAAGCTTAATTTTTATTTATTGTAATTTTATCGAAAAAAGCAACCAGTTAATCACTCCTTTTGTGTTCCATGAAGAAGAAAAAAATTAAGATGGTTTGGAATGACAAGGGTATTTATTTCTTTAAATTTGATGCTGTCGCTCTAATTCATTCGTGAATCAGCTTTTATTATCTTTTAATCTGATAATTATATAATTTAAAAGATAGTGCCCCTTAGCTTCAATGCAATTAGCTACTTTTTGTTATCTTGTAGTCGGAGTTAAATACTTTCTTTAAAAAAAGCTAGCTTGGCTGTAATTTAAATGAAATTATAAATAGCTAGTAGCTTCACAAGCTACAGTTTCACAGTGTCTTTCTCACTGCAGCACTCTTAATGCCTCATTAGCTCTTCCTAATTTTTATGTGTAGCATGTCTGCAGCAGTGATAAATTAAGATTTTTATTATTTGCTTTTGTGAACACTTAAAGAGACCCAAAAATACTATTCTGTCATCATTTACTCATGTTGTTCCAGACTTACTTTCTTCTGTGGAACATACATATTGATAAATGTTTGTCCATTCAGCGAAAGTCGCTTTTTGGACCCCGTCAACGTTCAATATGTGGACAAGAAAAGTTAAAGCACTTTTCAAGATAATAAATGGTATATTTGATGACAGAAATATACTTTTTGGCTGAACTGTCCCTTTAAAAGGATTCGGATGTTTGGAAAGGAGATGTTCCGTCATCATCGGTTGTCAGCTCTCAATCGGATCGTTGTTTTATACTCTTTGGCTGATGGTTTAGATGGGTTTAGATGCATTTAGTGTTTTCCAGTGTGAGTTAAGAAACTTCTAATGGTCATAACGGAATGGATATGGTTCTCTCTCACTCTCTATCTGTGGAGTAGATTGTCTTGAGAGGTCATCAGATACGGCAGTGTTCTGGTCTTTGAGAGCTTTATGGCATGAAATGGATTTGATTGTGTGGGTTCATTCGGATCCGGCCTGTGGCCAATCCAGCCACTGTACCTCTGCATTGCTCTTAAAGCCAATACTTCATACCAGAGTGCTTATCTCAGCCCTTTAGCACCACTGCTCATGGTCATCTTCTTCCTATTAACACTACAGCAAGGCTGTCTCTGAAGGGAAAATGGCAGAGAGTGGTCTGCCAAGTAACTTCATGTACATTGCAGACCATCTAGATGCATGTGTGTGTGCGTGACTATTTGATGTATTTGATTAAACACATAGATGAATGTTGAGGCACTTATTAAAATTTCCCGCTCGGATTCCTGCCAAATGTAATTCCAAAGCCCGAGTTTGTCCTCTAAGGCTGTTAACTTTGGTTTCGCCCTACAGAGGCCAGACGAAAGGTCCTTACTGAGGATTCAAGTGGTGGGGAGACAATAGCTGCCTGCTTTATGTGCTCTTGTTTACTGTTTTAATTAGCATTGTTAATTGGCACTTTGTGACACCCCGGTGACAGGCCTGTCACTCCACTGTATTGATGCCACTCTTGTCTCTAATTTGTCTGCTTGTTAACACACGGCCGGCTCCGGACCAGGGTGCCTTGTTTCTTGTCATTGGGCCATCATTGTCCGTTTGTCTGCGCGGGAGCGTTTGCGTGCGGATACACAGTCCGGTAAACAAATTATTTGTCAGGCCATGGAAACGTCCATCTCCGCCTCGTCTCATCAGCCCCTTGGAGACCCGTCCTTGAGTCGCAACAAAGACGGCAATCGATCTAAACATCCGAGCGTATGCCGATGACATTAAAAACCTCACACGCATCAATGACACAGACTGCTTAACCCATTTAAGCCCAGGGGAAACTGAAAAAGCTCTATAGCTCAATCTGTAAATAGTTTTTGGGTGACTTTAGAAAGAGCTTTTGAAAACTTGACTGCTTATGTGTCGTGCGGTTGTGTTTAGTTCATACTGCCTTTACTAAGTATACATGCATTTCTGTTTAGACTTAGAGAATTAGCTGTATTTTAATCAACTTTACATGAGAAAACACACTTAAAAATTGCACAATATGTTGCACAGTGTGAAACATTGTGCAAATGATTTGCTACGACATATCTGGGAAAAATCTGGGCATATTAATATGTTAACTGAAACCGCCAGATTTCTGCAACATAGTGTGAAGAGCCATGCTGAGACTTTAGAGCCTTTTGAACTGATGTATTTCTATTCATGCATACAGTATACTTTCTTTTAAAATGCTTCAAATAAAACTGCTTTATATTTGAACATCTAGATGGCAAAAAGATTATCAAATTTATAGTTAGATTTATTGGGGTTTTTTTTTAGCATAGACATAGATATAAAATGCACAGCTTCTCTTAAAATAATATTATGTGAAATGTAGGCTAAAACACACACAAAGCCAGCTGCTGCAGTTGGTGAAAATGTAGAAGAAACACAGACTGAGTCCCCTTAAACAGCTGGCACTGTCAGCTTGCACTTATTTGTGCAGTTCTCTTGATTGCATTAAGACTAAATACAATCCACATTGGATGTTACAAAGCGGGGAGATGTTCTCTTTTAGCTATAGATTGGTCACTTACATGTGTACATTTTTTTATTGATCTATTTTTAACTTCTTATTAAAAAGCTTGAGATTAATAATAATGAAATAGCAGACTAAATGATAAGATGTGTCATGCAGACAACAAGTCACCATCCCATTTTTGATGCATAAAAAAATGACTGAGAACATCTGGTTTATAGGTTACTTTCAAGTAGTTTAAACTATTTATTAGGATTCCCTTCACATTCTGTCTCATAATGTTTGCAGTCTGGCTTCTGTTGGGATCGTGACCACTTCACCACACGGGATGCCTAACCTTCATGTCTCATTATTATGCAACAGCTCTCGTCTGCCGTCCAGGTGGATTGGTGGATGTTTTGGAAAATTCCGGCCCTCCACAGGCCTCATCCCATGTTCTGGCAGTACCTCGCATTTCCCCCTGCTTCCAGGTTGTTTTAGGCATTCTGATAGCTGCTGAGCTGTGGCCAACAGCCAATCAGAGTGCAGGAGAGTCCCGCTCACAGCTGTGATGCTGATGAAGTCTTCTCCTCTTCCTCATCAGACCTTCCATCACATATTTCCTGTTATAAATGGGTACGATGTGACATCACAAGTGGAGAGGCCATCTGCACACGGCAGGGTCCCGGGCTATTTTTGTCAGGGCTCCGCGTACGCACATACTCGCTGGCTGGAAGAGTTTCTGTGTATCGAGGGGAAGCTTGAAACTTTTTACGAGGTCAAAGCAAAGATGTCATGGAATGCGAGAGATTTGAGGATACTTCGGCGTAATATTTTCTTGCTTCTGCCAGGCTTGATAACACAAAAGGCCAGTGATTCTCGATTAGCGGTTTGTCAAAAATTGATTGCTAGTCTGTTCCGAAACATAACACTACAACAAAGCTATTATAATAGCTACTTTTACTACTACTATTATTATTATTATTATTATTTCACACTATTTCTTATTATTTAAAGCAAATGCTTTATTATTTTGTACTGTTTTAAAATAAACAACATTTATTTTCCATAACATTATTATTATTAATGTGTTTAATATTGCATAGCAATATTATTTGGGATTATTTATTTTATCATTCTAAAACAAACTTTTAAAAAATTGCATATCATTATCATTTTAAAATACTTTTAATTTAGCATAATATTGTCTTTATTTGTTTAGCATTTTTGTTTCATTTTACATAGTAATATTATTTTAGATTATATAATGAAATACAATTTTAAAATTCAAAAACAATTAAATTTTTTTATTAAATTAATTAAAAAAACAAATTAAATATTGCATTGTTATTGTAATAACTATTATTTATCAAACAATATACTTTTGCACACTGTTATCTTAATCAGTAATTATAATTATTATTATTTAATTCCTGTCATAATGTTTTTTGCTTTATTTTCTTAAAATATTATATCTATTTTTTGTTATTATTATACAATTAATTATTCTTCTCTTTTTTTCATAATATCATATTTATTTTCATTTATAAGTGTTATTTTTATAGATTTCTAAATTACAACATTTTGCATAACAAATTATTTTGGTGCTGTGCCCGAGGTGCCACAAAGCCAAACCAATTGACACCACTGAAGCAGGCATTTTCTTTGCAATATTTTACCCTATTGCTTAATCAATACGGTGCCCATTAGAAACATAGCAGAAATGCCATGTCATGCCATGTCTTTTGTGTCATCATTTGAAGCCATCTTCCCTGTCCGGCATCTAAAAATAGCTGTTGTTTTTGGAGGGCTGCAGTGTTCACAACCCTGGCCAGATGGGGTGTGAAGACAGGGGCTGGAGTCATGGAGAGAGTTCCCATCAGCCCGCTGGGTGAGGGATGGAACCCAGAATGTCTCGATACACTGCAGTAGCTGTCAAGGCCACAGAGAGCAGGGAGGTGATGAGCAAACGGCTAGATCTGAGAGCCCAGATGAAAGGTTTAAACACAGACGCTGTGACCTCTCTGCTAATCAAGGTCATGTCGAGCGCCTGTTTATTTCACTGACAAATGGTTATAATATATTTGACGATTGATGCAGTTATGAATAATACACAGTAGTGCACAAGTAAATCAGAGTAGAAAATGGATTGAATTGTCATTTGTGCGTGTCATTTACATGCATGAAACATGACAGAAAGTCCTTTGGTTGGTGCATTCCCATCAAGGAGGGATTGTTTATGAGTTAACAGCTTTGGATAATAGGATTCCAGCCATGGCCTCGGGATTTATGTGATCTGGGAGATTTTTGACTGTTGGAAGAAATTGAAAAAATAAAAATAAAAAACGACTGAATCGCTTTGCACCTTGTTTTTCTTCCAGGGCTCTTGTTTCACTCCAACAGCCCTGACAGTCAGACATGTCATCTCAGAACATCGGTAAAGGGCTGACAGCCAAAGGTGAAAAATAACACCTCTGTTCATTCATCAACAATGTCCGGCCCCAAAAGTGCAGCCCGTTAACCACAACACACAGCTGGAGAAAACCTTCCTTATCAGATCATGATGGAACATCTATTCTGAGCCAGTGTCCTGCAACACAGACATCCATCACAGTCCGTAACACACATGGACTGTATGATCTATCACAAGATCAAGGTTTTCTTTAAAATCTAGTATTTAGAGTTTAAAAACACAGGTAACCTATAAAATAAAATAAAATGTTGTTCCAAACATGTATGACTGATTTTCTTCTGTGGTACACAAAAGAAGATATTGCAAATGATGTAATAGAGATTTTGAGCTACAAACAAGACCCAAAAAGCTAATGAATCACAAAAGCAGTTTATGAGACTCGTGCATTATTTATATTTTGTGAATAGCAAACGGAAGCTATTATTCAGCGTAATCCTCATCTTTTATGAGATGTTTACTATTGAGTTAGTGAACCGACCTTGAAAACTTTTTGGTTTAATCTAATCATTAGCAATGTTGTATCACCAAATTAATCTATGGCAGATATTTGGTTCAATTGGTTCATTTGTGATCATAATTTTGTATGTCGTCAGAGTTGTCATCATTTGAACTACTACTTTGGCATCTCCATTATTTGTAGTTGCATGGAAAAAATGTCCAGTACATTCTTTGAAATGTCTCCTTTTGTGTTCGGCGGAAGAAAGAAAGTCGGGTTTGGAAGGACATGAGGGACAGTAAATGATGACAGAATTTTCATTTGTGGATGAACTATTCCTTTAGGTTAAAAGAAAATGATTTCCGTTTAACGTTCGCCTGGCTTGTGGTTGTTGGAGTTAAACGGCTCCCACTCTTTCAGCTGCATTGTAAGTGCCCTCACAGCTCTTTGATGCAGTGCTTTTGGTAATTGATGTGCTCTGTAACGTGGGCACGGTGGAAGAAAGGCTTGTGGGGGGGGTCGTGGAGTAGATGCATGAATTTAAATAAAGCTCCGGCTGTAAGTAACTGCAGGAATGAGATGCATTTTTTTCCTTTTGGCTGACTTGACTGAGAGGCGTTTGATTTATCCTCACGAGGAGCTGAGCGCTGGCTCGCCTGTCCCGCTTATTTACTCTCTGCATTGCTCTGCTGGGTATTGGCCAGTTATTTACTGCAAATGGTCGCGTTGGTACGAGATGGAAGAAAATCGGGTTCTTATTTATTTATTTATTTTTCAATTAAAAGCGCCACGTCAGAACTGAGATTTAAAGGTTCCGGGGGATCTGACGCTCTAACTGTGCTGGGGCCTAGGAGGCATTCCAATATTGCTTTGTTATCGACTGTCTCTTTAGGAATACAGAGACAGACTGCTGGAGTGGGCTCAAGGTATTTGACTCTTCAGTGCTGGCACGTTTTTACCTGTGAAAAAAAAAACATGCATATGAAGGTCACTTTAAAAATAAAAAATCTATGTGGGATTCCGCAGCTGAGAGGTGTCGTCGTTGTATAGTTATAATCTGTGTAATGTAATCTTAAAGGTTCCTTAATTTCCTCATATAGACATGAAGTTGGGCAGAAACGTGGCCCGGACGTTCCTGGATTACTACAAACTGAACAACCTGATAGATCAAAGCAAACTCACAGGACACATTAACAGGTGCATAATGCAATCACATATTTCATTATCTCACAGCAACGGCACTGATCTTGGGTTTGTTTTGTTTTCCATATCCTTATGAATAATTACATAGATTAGACATATAGATGGATACTTTATACTACAGTCCTACTAGAAGACTAGGTCTTTGAATAAGATGAGCCACGTTGTACTTTTTTATTACTTATTTGAGAATATATATTTGCAATAACTTAAAGCTTAAAGGGTTTGTTCGCCCTCAAGCCATCCTAAGTGTATATGCCTTTCTTCTTTCCAACGAATCCAGTCAGAGTTATAGCTCTATTATTGTAGTGGGTGGGTGTTTCTCTTTAATACTGTGTCTACAACGGACTGTTGAAAATCATTTAAAACGTGTCAATACGTTATAAATAGAACGCAGCACTAGTTTTCTGTCGGGAGTGTCGACAGAAGAATAGGTTCTAATGTATTATCCCAGGGTTGGGGCCATTCATGAATAGAATTGAGAATGAATAGCAAATTCCAATTCACTTCATGGAATGGATTTGGAATAGGACCTGCATGCAGCTAACAGGAAATAGAATTGGAATTGAATTGGAATTACAGGAAGGGGAATTCAGTTCAGGAAAAATTCCACTGAATTCTGTTTATTGCTAAGCATTCATTTGTCATTGCATTTAAAGACATACATTTGAACTTTATTTATGATGATTTACAAATAGCAAGCAATGTAAGAAATAGAATTGAACAAATGCAAGTAATGCTTTATGTAATGCAATTACACGGTGAATTTCGATTACATAACTTTAACATAAACAATCAAATACACTTAAGGGGATCGCACACCGGACGAGAAGCGCAGCGCCGCATCGCGTCTAGGACAGCTCGAAGTATCGCACACCAGACGCGGACATTCTATAATATGATTTGTTTGCTCTACTAAAACATGCTACATATTTTTTCTATATGTTTAAATTTTATTCAAGC
>JAUCMT010000154.1:6379545-6395101 GCA_032357475.1 Enteromius thamalakanensis | reverse complement strand
TGAATCACATTAAGTTGATTATTATATTGAATGTCTTCAGAAATTTATCACCACTGTCATTCAATTATTAATTCATAATGTACTGTTCTCATTTTTATTTACTTGATCAACTCTATTTCTTACATGGCTTGATATTTGTAAATCATCATAAATAAAGTTTAAATGTAGGTCTTTAAATGCAATGACAAATGAATGCTCTGCAATAAACAGAATTCAGTGGAATTCTTCCTGAATTAAATTCCACATCCTGTAATTCCACTTCAGTTCCAATTCTGTTTCCTTTAATTGTTGTTTAATTCCAATTCCAATTCCATTTCCTTCTTTGAATTGGAATTGTTGACTTAATTCCTGAATTGACCCCAACCCTGGTAGACACAGTGTAACGGTCCAAAACATAGCAAATAAAATGCGTGTAAACATAACAAAACATGCCTCACACGTCTCCAGGAGGTGAATGAAGGCCTCCTGTAGTAAATTCATGAGTTTTGTAAGAAAAATATATGGATATTTAAATGACAAAAACAAATGGATTTACCCCCCGGAGCTGTGTGAGGCACGTTTTATTATATTTGTGCACACTTTATTTTACAGGACTGCCCACTACAAGCTTAGAAGGACAAGTTTTAATATAACTCCGGCTGGATTCGCCAGAAAGAAAAAAAAAGTCATATACACCTATGAGTAACACACATGCTAATTTTCATTTTTGGGCAGATTAACCCTTTGGCTTAATTTGTTAAAGGATTAGTTCACTTTCAGAATAAAAATGTCCTAATAGTTTACTCACCCCTATGTCATCCAAGATGATTTGCATATCAACTAATGTCTTCATATCTTTCTTTATTTAGTCAAAAAAAATAAGGTTTTCAAAGAAAACATTCCAGGATTTTTGAAATACAATGGTAACCAAAAGTTTGATCCGTTACTCTCACACGACTGAAATCATTGTCTGCTCTTGCAAATACTGTCACATGCTTTATTTTCTCTATAATCGTCTCAAAACCTTGAAGATCTGATTCTAATGAAACTCCTATCAGAAACATTCTTATGTCTTTCAGCACTTTCGAAGGAACATCCACCAGTCATCAAGGAAACAATGCTGGAAATGGGAAGGTTAAAAGTGACAGAAAACCCCATGGAGCCAGGGATTACTAAAAACACAGGGAATACTGTACGGTTTCACATCCTCAAGTGAGATGTTGTGAACTATGGTCCACTTGCAAATTACGTTTTCATATCAGCCCACAGCAATCTACCAGATATTTGTTGTCTAAGTTTTTATGTGCTGATAGGACTCAACGACTGTGAATAAGTATTCGGTATTAATTCTCACTTGTGAGATATTGCACAGAGAAAACATCAACTGTAAATTATCCCACCGGCTACATTTATTGCTTTTTCAGTGCTTTGTTGAATACCAACTACTTTCTTTGCCTTGCATTTGGAGTTGCCTATTATCAGTACAGAAATTGTATTTCACTCAGCTGCACTCGTTCTGATAAAGTGATTACTTTTATGAGCTCTTTAATTGTCTAGATAGTCATCTTGAGTTGTTTATTTAAACCTGAATGTTTAAAAATTGGTTAAATAAAAAGCAATTGACCTATAAATGTTTGATTATATTCATGCTTTGTGTTCATAAATTTGCTTCTAATAAAGTGTTTGATAAAAATGGCTTTTCAGTGTCTTATTAAGTGCTTCTATTGAAATCCAGCAGAAGTCATTTTGAAATGCTGTTAAAAAAACAATGCATTTTAATCCTCTCATCATAGTCTCAGGGCAATAAGCATCAACACATTGTCTGCTGTTCACCATAGTACTCTAATACAGAGTCTGTTAAGCCTGTAACACAGCGTCTCCAAACAATGTCTGATCTGTCCACACACAGAACACAGTGTGAGTGGGCTAAAATACTGAATGGCTCAAGCTATCAGTCAAGAAGTGTGAAAAGCAGCGTGTATTTTTCAGGCCAGTCATTCGGAATAACTGAGGCAATCAGTCAGAAAAGGCAAAAACAAATGACTTGCATTTTAGATGGTAGACGAGAAGATGGCGATAGCTAATGTGAATGAGAAAACACATCCATCTACAGAATCTCGACAAACACACACACACACGCACACACAGGTAATGGCGCTGTCATACCTAAAAAGCCTTTGTGCTTATGGAGAGCCTCACCTCCCCATTGCGCTGTCATTTTAACCAGAGCCTCGAACCATTAGTCCCTTATGCTTGGCTCACCTCGCTGCCACAAACACATCCTAATTGCCCTTAGGCTGCTGTGAACTGTTTGCATTTCCCTTCTTAAACATCGACATGGTCCATTCCTGTGCACAAGTTAACTGGCATCCGTGATTCTCTGTCTCTTAGCACTAGCAGTGGTTATGGTTCACTTTGAGGGCAAATTCTTATTGAACATCATTATAAGCAGCTTAAAACTGAAATAATGTCGCCCTACTTTTAGACATTCCGACTTCCCTTCACCCTAGAAGTTCAAAAATACTCTTTACTTTTCAACTTCCTGTGTCTGAATGTGTCCATGTGTGTCAGATCATCCCTGGCCCCTCCTGACCTGAAGTGAAGCTGTGTTTAGGACCAAGCACTCCTAACCTGCGGATTTTCTTACCAAACCTTTCACTCACCAAAGATTCACTTTTGACAAAGCTGACACAATCATGGGTTGGCTCTTCAGCACCCAACAATTGTTTGACCTATATAGAAATATTATGTTGTGTTATGGTTAATATTTAGTAACAGTAATTATAGCAACTACAGTATTTTGTTGTAGAGTCAAACTGAATAATCTGATTATTTTAAAATTAACAACCCCCCCCCCCTCCACTTTTATTAATCAGCTGTAGCTTTCATATCTTATATATATTTTTTGTTATATTTATTTAATATAATTAAATTAAATATAATTAAATGTTTTTTTTTTTTTTCTTTTAGCTAATCCTCTGCCTTCCGCCTTCAAAAAAAATGGTATTAATACATTTGTATTTGTAAAAAGATTTTAATTTGTTGTCATTTAGTCACTTGATCGAGTCGTCATTTCCTCGCAGTTTCAAGCCAGTGGTCGCTTGGACTGTTAACATAGCAACCGAGTTTAAAAAACATGGGCGGACACACGCCGCCCAAGAAGCCTTCAGCTTTACAAATGCGGCAAAAAGCGCTAAAATGCACCGTCGAGGTGTATATACAGTCTGTAAGTATATCCGCCCGCGTCCCATTTTGCCCTTTTCGCTTAATAACAACACAAATATTTTTGTTTGCATGTGTTATGCGAGAAGTTTCCGTGTTAGCATTCTGTTAGCAACAAGTGGCTACTGTACCGAGGATTTTCAGTAGTCAGTCCATCAGTCATCAATCAAAGCTGCAACGAGTAGAAACATGATTATAAACTCTCCTGCATGTACTCCAGCCTCGGAGGTGTTTCTTAAAAGCAATACACATGCAACCTGCTTTTTCAGCTACGTTAAGCTGTTAGCATCGAGTAGTTTTTGGTTCAGACAGTTTTTGTTTTTCATATAGTTCATTAGTTTCCACTTCTTCACATTAAAGTGCGAGTAGGAAGAGGAAGTAACGTTAGTTGCTTTACAGTCGGGATATTTATTAAGTAATGTGTAGGTTTTTGTTAAATTAAAAGTAAGATTTTTCAATGTTTAGAGATTTTACAAATTTACATTTATTTAAATTACTGTTATTGCAATTGAAAGTAAATTTGAATGTATTTTAAAATGTGATTGCGAAGCTACATTTTCTTCATCCATTACAATGTTTAGTGTCATAAGATCCTTGGTAAATCATTCTTATATGCTGATTTGGTGCTCAAGAAACATTTCAGATTTTTTGATGAACAGAAAGCTCAAAGGAGCAGCATTGTACATGAAAGAAAATTTAATGATAAATATAGTGTAAAATGACCTCATGTTAATGTTTTTCCTCCTATAGATAACCTGTCCAGGGGTGGTGTTACCATCCCAAGAAGACATTTATGTGAGTGTTCGGATAATGGGCCAGTATCGGAAGTCCAGGTGTGTCCCTCCAGTTTTCCCTCTGCTGCTGCATGAAAAAATTGTGTTTGTGAAGGTAAGACTTTAATAAAACGCATTTAATTAATTTCAGTCTTTGATCAATGCTGTCTTACTGTTTGTTTAATTTTGTTTTGTTCCTCTCCCATTCTCTTTGACAGACCTTTGTGGGAGCAGTTGACCCGGGTGCTGTAGCTGAGCATCTGGAAAGTAAGAATCCTTTGGGCTGACTTCAGTTTGTCCTGTGTTCTTTCATAAACCTCAGATCAATAAACTTATATACCTTTCCATCATGTTTTTTTCCCTCTCCGCTGCAGATGATACAACATCTTTAGAGCTCATTCAGCTCGTTCCTCCAGGTAAGATCTCAAATCCATTCCAGCTGTAACACTGACAGATTTTTGAAGCCGTTGATTGAGTTCTCCAGCATAGTGCTGCAAACTGAAAACATTACATTTGAGCTTAGCTTTGATTGAAAGCTCCAGCTTTTGCAATTGATGCAACAACAACCGAATTCTCAGACCTGTTAGTACAATTTCAAAAATTACCCAACATCAACAGGGGAATATATACATTATTGGACCGAGCACTCTCATTACAGTATGCATAAATCATGCAGCTTTCAATGGAGGTCTCTTGGGCTGAGATTTTTTTATTTATAAATTTGTTTTGTGCGCAATCTGACATTCATTCATTCCTATTGCGTTATTGCTTTAAAATGCAAAGATTACCCCCGAAACAACTTGATTACCCAGAGCTGTCAAGAAAAATGGACAGAATTCACCGTTCCATCATGTATTTTTCATTTGTCTGTGCAGAGGGTGAGATCCTGGCCACGTTTGAAGAAGACACCCGGGAGTTTCTGTATCCAGGCCCTCGTTTGACTCCCAGAAGCCCCGGCCCAGAGAGAGCGATTCTGATGAAGAGATCCATCTCCTTCCCCGTGCGTGTCTTCCTCTCAGCGTTTTTGTCATATCTCTGATGCATCTTAAAAGCCGGTCCCATTTTCCTGCTATTTGCTTGAAGACGTAGATTGTTTTGGTAAATTGATCTGCCAAGAGTGTTATTATCTGCATTTGCCCTCTGTCTTTTCATCATTCGAAAAGTTTTGTGATGTTTTTTTTTCTGCTCTCTATCTCTCCTGTCTCGTTCCCTCAGGGAATCTCTCCCAAAGTGGAGTTTTCAACGACGTCTATTATTGAGGAGTGTGATGTGAAACATGGTCAGCCTGCCATGTCTGTGAGTCTCGGGGCTTTTGTTATTGCCATTATATTGCGGCTGGTATTTTCTCCATTCCAAAAGCTAGTGCGCTGCCTACGAAGGCGTCTGGCTTCTGTATGACACTTCTGCTCATTATGTTTTGGAACAGAGCAATTATTTGTAATGCTAAATGAAAAGCAACACTGAGGTTTAACCTGCAAAAATATCAAACGAAGGCTTTTTTTTAGATGTACGTGGGAGTACGATGGGTCTCCCTGTCAATCAAACTGTCTGTTGCCATCTGCACCACCTTCTGCTGTCCTTCTAGTGGCCTCACGCCCCCTTTCAGGATGTTCTTTTTACCATGCAGGTAATTACAGAGAATTGGCTCGTTTCTACTGGGATCGGCACTGATCAGTTGGACTCGACTGCTCCAATTTGTTTCTTCCATTACTTGCTCGCAGACCTCTCGGTCCGTTTAGAATCGCTGATTGACTCCGCATCCTTCAAGTCAAGTTTCTCAGACCCTCGTTAGACGGCTTCTGCTGTTGACCGTCTCGTCAGGCCCGTTTCATGTGCGAGTCCTCCCTTTGTGGATGTCTCTTGTTCGGACTTGACACGGCATTCTGTAAAGCGGGCTTTCTCGGCACGATTTGCATGCATTTGAACGGCGCTTGTTTCTTGTTTAATAAGCTACTTGTGGTGCTGGCTTTGTTGTTTCAAGGACATCCGGCTTTATCTCCCATTACCAACACCAGCCGAGCCACTAATCACATCAGACAAGCGCGACTCCTGCTTTAAAACGGCCTCTTTGTCCCTCCGTCCAAAGAAAAAGGAAGAAGAGAGAGAGGGAGAGAAGAATAAAAGGAGAAAAAGCCACTTAGTTTAATTTCATTAAATCTCGACTCTTCAAACAGCAATCGCTATCAGGATTTACTTTTTTCTTTCTCTGCTTTTTAAAAATGACTTAATATGCCAGGATGTTCCAATTAGCATTTAAATTATCGTTGTTTTTTTACATCCATGTAATGCCATTATCATATTAGGTTGAGACCGGCCATCAAATGCAATTAACATTTTTAAAAACGTATTTACCCAGGCAGCGCCTGCAGGAACAGAGTTATTGGGGCTCAGAATTATGTTAGCTGAGATTAGAGTTATTGAAGTCATTTGCCTGCAAAGGTGAGATTGGAACACTGAGGAAAGGTTTACATCAGGTTACATGTGTACATAACAAGGAAATTAGTGGATTAGCGCCGTACGATGAGAAAGACGTTTGCAATATCACTACAATAAAGCATGACCTTATACTCTCTTCCTCTGGGATCTTCTTTTCCCTTTTTATTTCAAAGGTGAAGAGTGTCATTTCTGCATTACCAGTGGCAACAGACAGAAAAATAGTGATTGTTTCCAAACACCAAGGCACCACTCTTATATTTGCTAATAGGAAGGGATTTGAACAAACCCCTATCCCTTACACTAATATTTATCTGTGCTACTGACATGATACACACACAACACCTTAGTAACTGTGTTGTAATATGCTAACAAACATAGAGCACCTTAGCAACACCAATATGGTATTCCCCTGACATTTTCTTCACCAAATAATTATTTTTTTATTGCCTTAGAGCTTCTGAAAGTTTTGTAATATTATAAATTATGTTTTTAATATTATAATATGTTTCACGTGTTATTTTAGTCAAATTGATGTAGTAGTGTTTATTAATAATTTTAAATAGTGTCTTATTTCAATTTAATTTTAGTTTACATTTTAATGACATTTATTTTTATGTGTGTTTATTAGTTATTTAGTACTTTTTATTTATTATTTATTAGTTATGTAGTACTTTTTTTGCCTTAAATATTTAATTTTATTTCCTTATAACATTTTTAAAAGCGTTTTAGTTTTAATTTCAGTTAATGATTACACTGCAACTATGAATTCTGTTTAGCGAATAATTCAGTGAAGTCTTTTTTCCCATCCAGTCATGTAGTCGTTCCTCAACCAAGCCCTGTCCTGTGAGAACTCCCCCTGCAAACTCAAAGAAAAAGAAAAAGCCACACGTAGCGCCATCCTGTGGATACCAAAAGCCAACGGTGGCATCCCAAAGCCATGCTCCTTCACCCTACACCCACCGCAAGATGTGTCAGCTGTCTGAGGAGGCCAGACAACGACTCAGCCACCTTAAACTGGGGCCCTACACGTTTAAAAAAGAGACGGTCCCTCAGGCTCCATTCGTGGTGGGTCAGATTGACTGATGTAACTTCTTTGATTAATTAGCCCAGGTCAGTTGCACATTATTAACATGTATGCACTTATTTTTAAGTTTGACCGGTGAATTGCAGTATTTCTTCTCTGAGGGCATTGATTACAACAGACAGACAGCCGTGTCAAAATCTTAACTCGTTTTCGTGACTGAAGTAAAAGCATAAATTCTCCCTCTTGTTTCTTTTTCATGTTTTCTAAAACAAGAGTACATCCTGGGGTGCAAATATCAAAGCTGTCATTGTATAAAAGGCAGCTTTTGGATTTGTGTCTGATAACATCATGGCATTTTCTGTCACAGGCCTTTTTAAAAAGTGGGTAGCCTTTTCAAAGAAAACCCCCAGGCTACAATTAACCTAAGTAATTAAGAGTCAGGCAGTGATTAGCAAATTCTTCCCTCTTATTTCAGCAGATTAGCCCGCTCGGTTTATGCGTATTTAAAGTCGGCACACTTGTTTTGCATGAAAACTAAATAGCTCGTTTCATTAACTCGCTTGGTCACTTTACTATTTAAATGAAGTTCGAATGAACTAATTGAAGTCTGAGAGTTGAGTTTATACACAGGCACCTGAGTCTGAGTAACTTCCCTCTGAAGTTTCTCTCCTCACTTTCACCTTCCTAGAAAAGTGATTAACTCTGAAATGAAAGTCAAATTCATTTGAATAATCAATGCTCTGTGTGTCAATGGAGTGTTGATGCACGTCGCTTCACCTGCTAAATCAGAGAGGGGCAAGTATTTATCTTTTAATGGGCAACGTAGCTGATTGCATCTTCTGTTTGCAGGTGCCCCGAAGCCCAAACACGTCACTGATGGAAACCTCCATGTGTCTTGCATCTCAGTCTTCTACTAAAAGAAGCCCCCTATGCCTACAATCACGGAGATACTCCCCAGACCACACAGGTCACTGTTATATTTGTGTTTTTACTATCTATTTGTGCATTTATTTTATCCACATGCCCCTTCAATCCCATAATATAAATGAAGATATTGATGGATTTATGGATGTGTCTGACTTGTATGGTGTGGACAAAAAAAGATACACTGCTGTTCAGAAAATCCTGAAGGAAAACTTAAGTTTTAAAAAAGTCTTACTATCCCCAAATTTTTGAACAGTAGTGTAGTTTCTTTTGTGTGAAGCAACATTGTATTATTTATATTATGTAATATTTTCATTTCTGGGTGAGCTATACTTTTAAATCCAATGACTGATTATTAAGCATTATCAAATGTGTTTTCTGTGTATTGTGTAAGATGCATTTTACCATATCTTCCTACAAAACTTCTCCAGATCACTCTCTTCTTGGAAGTTTCAGATCAAAGCCCTCACACGTAAGTTATAAAGTTGCAAATTAAATATTATTGAATGTACAGTAATCCTTGACTATTTTGAGACTATATCCACTATATCTCTTGACAAGGAATCCATGCCAGCAGCCAGTTCTCCCAAAGGTCACTCCACCCCTGTGTCCAGCACGTTCAGAGATCAGAGTCCAGTCCTGTCTCGCTCTTCCCTGAGAGAACGGTACGTTTAGCATCCTATACTAGATTTACTCTGCTTGCTGCACATTGTTTTAACACGGTCCGTCTTTGTTTTTGTCATACTGTTCGATTTTGTCTTAGGATTGATTTTTTTTTCATTAGGACCAACAAACAGAAGCATTATACTTACTTGCCGCTTCCATATGTTTATTATATGTCATGCTTGTGCTTTTCCTTAAATCCATATTTTATGATATGCATTTTTCTCGAACCTACAGACGTGCAGTGAGCGAAACCAAAAGTGCTACCCCCTCGCCCTTTTCCTATGAATTTCCAATTACGTGATATTGACTAAATGCGCGGCTCATAAAAACAAAGCCCAGTAAATAGAGCGTCCGTTCCACAAATCTATATTGTGATCACACACAACAGACAAGATGAATTTACTGCCTCGCCTTCAAATGACAGAATCTGATGTTTGGTCATGTTTGTTCATTACTTATGAGAAGGGGGGGGGAAAGCTGCTGAGAAAACAAGGGGAAATGCTATTGATTGGGTTTCAGTGAGATCTAATGCGTTTGACCCGACGCACAGTTTAATAAATTCCGAGAGCCCCTTGTCATTGATCTGAACATCGGCTGCGAAACCGGCAAATGTTTGTTTGTTTGTTTGCTAGTCTCTCTACCACCGCCGCCTTTTCCGCAGGGGCATGAGCAAACATTTTAAATCAATAGACAATCTAAGTCTTGAGAGTAAATAGTGGGAAATGTGTGATACTATTCTGTCAATTGAAAGCATGACCGGAGTCACAGGCCCGGAGATTAAGGCTCGCTTCGTAGATTCGCACAATGAGAGATCAGGCACGTCTTTTTGAGCTGCTGATGGGGGGGGGAGTGGAAGAAACGATGGTTTCCAAAGTTCAGGCTGGCCCTCTCTGGCCTTCTTGTATGGTAATTATAAAGATGGCCAGCGTTACGGCTGTTAAAGATAAGGAACCACAGTGATTCATGACCTTTCATACAGATCTGCTGGTCTGTTACCTCTATATTCATTTTAACAAAGATTCTCATTAATTCTCTTCTTCTATCTTTTAACGGGCTCAGTGCGTTAATAATATATTGCTAGTTTATTCACACACAGGTTTTGATATTGTAAATCCAAGGACATGGCTCAAATGTTTGGGTAATTCCTCATCCGAGCTTTTCTCTTGTGGCATATTTAGATGCATAAAAAGAAAATATCAGCATTTGCTACAGGGCTGGAGATAAATGTTGGTGTATATGCATTTATGATTTAACTTCATGATTTAACTGGTCTGAAATTTACAAGTTGTATTTGCCAAGATGACAGAGCTCTAATATAAGGGCGATAGCACAGACTAGTGGTTTGAGCTGGTATTGTTGATATTTATTTCTCTTTTCTTTTTTTTACATTTTAAGTCTTTTTATTCTTACATATATTACATAAAACATGATTTAAATATATACAATATTTTTTATATATGTGTGTGTTTGAATGAGTGTGCATATATACAAATATTGTGTTATTATAATTTATATATATATATATATATATATATATATAAATTATATATATAAATGTGTTATTTAAATATTAAAATATTAAATAAAATTAATCACATATGTAATTTTTATATAACATAATTATATATAAATTTCTTATTATATAACAATGGGATAATATATATATATATATATATATATATATATATATATATATATATTATGTTTATTTATATATATATATATATATTATGTTTATTTATTTTAAAAAGTTACAGTAAATATTAATAGTACAGTAATACAGTAGATATTAGTTTGAGCAAATTCATTATAGTTGTTTCCTCCAGTCATTTGTAATTGATTTTCTTGTGAAATTCCAAGGCATTTTTCGTATTTGCATTGTTAGTCCTGTTGTTTCCCATTTCCTGCAGGTTCCAGAGTTCATCCAGTCCCTCCCAGTCGAAGGAGATCCACAAACGAGTGCAGAGAATCCTAAACATCCCTGGACCCCGCTGCAAGCTTTCGTTTGTACGTCTCGCCTGAAATGACAACTGCGTGTAATGCTGTCATTCAATGCACACGTTAACCCATGCAAAAGCCATCTCCAAAACAACTCATTACAGCACATGTCAGTGTTTCAAACGTCCTCCATTGATTCTGTCAAGCGCTCTGTGTTCTTCACATCCATTGTGTCAGGATGTGCCACCACTGTCTTCCAGGAAGTGAACGAGGTAATCACCTTACGTGCTCATTCTTTCTGTTCACTCGAGTCGTGGGCCGCTTAAATGCATCACCGCCCACGCCGTGTTTTTGCTGGAACACCCTGACGTGAAAGAAAAGCGAAAGAGTTCTAATTACTCTAAAGCTTCCCCAAATCCTCCCTTAGAGGGAAAAAGGAGCGCGTGTTCACTGGGAGGAAGGTCTGCACGCTGACGGCTGTCGTTACAGGCTCATCTTTTACAGATAGGAGAGAGAGAGAAGAGATGCCACAGTGGCACAGTTGGGTGCCAAGCGCTGTGTGGCTGAAGCCCAGCTCGAGAAGGGAACTGTGTAATCCACTCCAGAGTTTAAAAAGAGAGGACTGGGATTTATTTTTAAGAGTTTTAATCAAGCAGTTCAAAGGATTTGCTTTTATGAGAGATTCGCTCTTATTGCATTAGCAGATTTTGGAAAAAAATTAATTGGTTTGGGATATTCAGCAACGCTGCATATCTTTGTGCTAATTTCACCAAATTATAATTAAACATTGGTTTATTGCATTATTTAGTGATAATGATTTGAATATTTTCATGACTTAAGTGTGTGTGTGTGTGTGTGTGTGTGTGTTGTCAGGACGAAGAGATTGAGGAGGAGGAGGGGATCAGACAGAGTTCACGTGTTTCCACCC
Organism: Enteromius thamalakanensis; assembly: GCA_032357475.1. NCBI lineage: Eukaryota > Metazoa > Chordata > Actinopteri > Cypriniformes > Cyprinidae > Enteromius > Enteromius thamalakanensis. The sequence continues at coordinate 6,383,211 of JAUCMT010000154.1, read as the reverse complement.
ACCGTGACTCGGTGATTGACAGCCGTCTACCGCAGGACAGGTAAACATTGCCTTATTTAAAAGAAGATTTGGTCCCACTTTATATGAATTGTCCCTAATACCTGTGTACTTCCCATAGTTACTAGATGTGTATGTAGTATGTAACCACAGAGTAAGTACACACCGGTACATAGTATCTACAGCTGTAATATTACTGTAACTTCACACACTTCAACCCTCAGAATGAGATGTGCAAATGTGTAACAGGACATTGGTAACAACACCTTTTGGTAATGAAAGTACAAATGTGTTACAGGACTAACGGCACTTTTTGATAAAAAGTGTTACACTTTATATTAAATAGACAATTGCTATGGGTTTAGCATGTAATTACTCTGATGTTACACAGCAGCGGGCAGTAAATTAGGCTTTGCATATAAATTGTGGTTGGTGTCCAGAATGGTACACTTTATATTAAGAGGACAGTTCCTGAGGAGTTACCGTGTATATGCACTGGTATTACAGAGGAGCACCAACTTTACCTTTTCCTAAACCTAGCCAACTACACCCCCTGTTCCAGTTACTCTTGTACATACTGCTGTTACAAAATGTAGCTATGCAATTTCTGTTACTACTTAGTGAAGTGAAAAAAAAGTGTTCTTAGCAATGTCCTGGTTCACATTTGTACTTACACACGCCATTCTGAGGGTTGTTACATGCGTGTACTATAGAAATATTACAGCTGTAGATACTAAGTAGCAATGTGTACTTACATAAGAACTAGATGTTTATCTAGTATGTGACCACAGTGTAAGTACACCGGTATTAGGGATACTTAATATAAAGTGTGACTGAAAATTTAAAGATGATTCTTTGGGTGGTAGATATACACACAATGATTATGCATAATTTACACAAGGTCACAGTTACAGGGCTTTATAATGGCAGTAAGAAACAAAAACAGCAGAAGATCCCGCTCCAGGGTCCTGGCTCACATATTAAACATATTGTATTACTGCAGATGTGGCAGTACTACAACATGGACAATCAGATATACTGTAGAACCTAAACCAGCAGATATTGACACCCTGCTTTTTTTAGGGGCTCATTTATTTCAATTCTATTTGTCAGATATCTAAAATATTTCTGTTGCAAAACTGTTCAACTTGTGGTAATACTCTGAATACTTGCATGTTTAAAAAGATGTTTCTTTTTTTTGTCTGTATGATGAAACTATTTGAAAATCACAGTATTTACTGTAAAAAAAAAAAAAAAAAAAAGCTATAAAGGCAGTTTTCCAAAGTCCTTAGCAATGCAAATTACGAATTAAAAATTGTTTTTATATACCTACAGTAGGAAATTTACAAAATATCTTCATGGTACATGATTTGATTTAATATCGTAATGATTGTAATGACATTAATAACAATTAATCCAAAATTTGTGTATTTATTTCAACTGTAAACAAGCCTGTATGAGACTTGAGTAGATACGTGTGTGTTTGTACATTTTCTTTTAGAAATTTCATGTTGGTCTTGTCATAGTTGTGCTTGCAGTGGAAGATACATCAAGAACTTTTAATTTGACATTTCATACACATTGTGTCATGCTTGTACTGCAGGCTTATTCCTGGAGAACCATCTGTTCGTTTAGACAATGGAACATTCTGGACTAACAGAGCGGCTACGTACACAGGAAAGCCCCACAGAGCTGTGTTTGAGGACAGTTTGAGCAAAATCTATAAGAACCTTTACAGCAACGCATCACAGACAGGACACAGTGGACAAAGCACCTGGACACAGTGATCCGATTCTTTGAGGCAGTCTTTTAACGAATCTGTTTGTCAAATCAGGAAAATGGCATGGGTAGTGGGGATGGTATTTTTTTTATTAACTTCCATAATGATAACATTCAATGAAGCACAAAAGTGCACTTGCTTTATACTTGATTTATTGTGAGGTGTGATCAGTCAATCCTCAATCACAATTTTAGAACAAAAGTATAAAATCATTTTCTCTGTACAAGTAGCATTTTTTCACATGCTGTGCCTATGACTTACACTAAAAATTTCTTTTCAATCCACAAAGGCTAAACAATTCCTGGTCACGAGAGAGGGAAAAACACTGATTTGCCTTATGGAATTATTTATTCATTTTCTTTTTATGGAACTTGTGCTTCTTTTTGTTCATCTTGCCAGCAGCCTGTGCTGCTTTTTCTGCCATGATCTCTTGATATTTCTTTTTGTTATAGCTGAAAAGAGAAGAAAAGCGGTATTTTAGTACATGACAATTAATTTAAAACAATAGAAAATCTATAATAGAAAATCTATAATAAAAGCCCCTTTGTCATGAATATAAATCATTTATCAAAAAGTATTCCGCCACAGCTTTCTTACCTTCTAAACTCTGCATCTGCAAGCAGCTCCTCCACCATGGTCCTTTTCCTTTGTTTCTTAGGAATTCTTGAACTATAAAAGTCTACTGGGCTGTCAACTACTGTACCAACCTAAAAACAAAAAGCAAAACTTTTAAAGAATAGAACAATATACCATTGTCTGCTTTCTTTAAACATGCGCCTATGGTTAATTGCAACTTCAGTATTTTGATAACCAGTCTCATTTTTGTTTTGACCATTGTCTCAGGAACAATGGCTTTTTGAAACATTGTTTGAGGGGAAAAGTCTGTTGCTGATAAAGACTTCCCAACCAACCTGAAAGTACTTGGGGGGTCCTTCTCTATCATTCTTCTTGTAGAAGCGCTTTGGGTCCATAGCTGAGCGCATCTTGAGTGCCTTCATGTCATTTTTGAGCTCTTCTGTTAATTCAGGAGCTCTCATGTTGAACCAGCCTTCACCAGTTGTCTTTTCTCTTTCCACCTGTAGATGACAAATAAATGCACAAATAAAATCGCTACACAGCTTATGAAACCCTGACCTAATCAAAAGCATGAGATTTGCAATCTTTTTATTTAACACTCTATAATATTACGTTTAAAATAAAAAATATTTTGAGAAATATTACAATTTAAAATTACTTGTGTTCATGTATTTTAAAATATAGTTTAATCTGGATCGTTTAATCAGGTTATTTAATCCTGTGTTAGCTAAACTGAATTTCAGCAGCCAGTCTTTTTTGTCATATGATCCCGTCAGAAACCATAATGCAATGATTTTAATACATTCTTGCTTAAAAGTATTAAACTCATTATTAAAAATCAAACTTCTGAATGATATTTTACATTTTCAAAGTGAATTAATAAAAACTAAAACATCTGTCCCATCAAGGAGACACAGAATGTAATACCATCCATTTGTTCATGAACCAGCGTACCCACCTTGTGCTTGAGTTTAGCTGCATGTTTTGATTCACTGTAGGGGGGCACAGCATCTTTTTTCTCAAAATCCGGAACAATAACACTCTTCTTCAGCAACTACAAAATAAATACATTTTTCATGCTCTTTAGCTTCAATAGGCACTAACATCCCCACAAAATCCTTTGAAATGCTTAGGATAAAAATACTGAAAAAGAAATATTGAAGGAATTGAAAACGCTAAAATCATCTAGAACTGTGGTTTTCAACCTGTGGGCCGCGACGGTATTGCAGGGGGGCTGCCAATTATTATTAATAGAAATTGTAATATTGTTAATACAATAAAAAATGTCTAGTTTGCTGATCCGTTATGTATAT
>JAUCMT010000154.1:6308878-6379445 GCA_032357475.1 Enteromius thamalakanensis | reverse complement strand
TCTTTTGCAGTGGGCCGCGGAAACATATGTGTTTGGCTGTGTGGGCCGTGAGTTAAAAAAGGTTGGGAACCACTGCACTAGAATAATAAATAAAGGATTATTATTTACCTCATCTGGATTGTTCAAGTCCTTCTGGGTTTTCGAACAGTTGGAAAGACTCTTTGGCTTGTTACCATCAAAACTGATGTACAAACCACCAAGTTCCTTCATTTTCAGACCTGTGTCAATGGCACTAGATAACTCCATCCTGAGCAAGAAAAAAAAAGTTTGATTTTCAAACATCACGTGTACATTTTCATTGAAAAGTTTAAAAATATATGAACATTTCAATATTCACAAAACAATACAATAGGGAAGGAAAAGAAAAAAAACTTGCAGAGGCTTTTTGGAAGTGAACAGCACTTTTGAATCTTCATCATCATCATCATCATTTCCTTCCTCATCAACAAAATCCTCCTCATCCAGCTCCTCGGTTTGCTTAGCATCAACATAATACTTTTGCTTAGACCTTAACCCAGGTTTAGTGTCTATGACAAACAGTCTATTATCAGATATCTCTGGTTTTTTTGATGTCCGATTTCTTTTAGTGAACATCACATCGTCTTCACTCCGCACATCTTTAGCTTTCTGTGAACCACCCTCATCAGCACTGTCTTCATCCTCACTGCTGTCCAGTAAACTGATAATTTTTTTCTGGGGTGGATGTTTCTTAGATATTTCCTCTGTGGTCATCAAATTTGGTTCAGTGTGTGAACTTGTAGAAGGACCTTCAAGGTCATTAAACATTACACAATCATTTTTATTTTTCTTAATGGTAACATTAGCTTCCTCATAAACGATTACACCTTTCTTTTCACACTCAACCTTGTTCTCATGCTCCTCAACCACAGTTGAAATAGGATCTTCGAGAGTGGTTTCTAATATATCCTCAGGATCAGTACAAGTTGGATTCTCAAAGACCTCCTCAACCACAGCTGGTTCAGGATCTTCTGCCACAGCTTCTATTACATCCTCATTTACAAGCTCAGTAGAACTATGATCCTCCATAGCCTCCTCAACCACAGCTGGTTGAGGATCTTCTGTCATATCCTCATTCACAGGCTCAGAATGGGTTTGAGCCACAGGTTTTTCTTGAAGTGTCAAAGTTTCCTCCACCGACCCGATGTCTTGCATGGTGCTCTGGGGTACCTGCATCTCGATAGGCTCATCCTGATCAAGAACTACAGAGGTATCTTCACCTCTCTCCTCAATAATGGTACACTCTTGAGCTTCACTGGTGTCCATGACCACAGTGCAATCTAGTTGTTCTACTTCATCTTCAGCTTTATCCCCATCAGCTACTGGAATACTTTCAGGATGAGGTTCAAGCTCCTCACCCTGTTCCTCAGGCATGGCTGCAGCAGTTGTAATGGTGTCACCTACATCAGCTTTAACTTTACTTTTTGCCCTGGTTACAGGAACCGCACCAGTACTACTAGCAGACCCAGTTCGGCTACTACAAGGTGTCCCCCTTCCTCTTTGTGAGCTTCCCTGAGATTTGCAGACGTCAGCAGGTGCCGATTCTGAATCTGATTCACCAAGTATGTGTTGACGCCTGTATCTCCATGGACTCATGCTGGGACCAGACTTGCATCCATCTGACTCATTTTCCTGGTCATCAACCGTTTTGTGTCTACGGCCTCTATTCTTGGACACTGGAGAAGAAGGAGTTTCTGTGGTTTCCTCAAAGCTCAAAGGGATAGGCTCGATTGGTTTGACATTCTGGTTTCGAGCAGATCTGCGGACCACAGAGCCACGAAGGCCAGAAACACTGGAGGAGCATGACTCTGATTCAGATGAATTTATTTCTGTGGAAGGAACAGCAGTCTTCCGAAGGCTCCTTGTTACCCGGCGAGTGTCCATAGCTGCAGCAGAACTGCAGGACTCGGGTCCTGAAGGATCATCATCATTATTTTTTGTGGCATCTTTTGTAGCCGTCAGAACACGTTTCCTCAGACTGCGTGGAGCTCTGTGAGAATGGGTTGCGGACACATCAGACGAGCAGGATTCAACTTCGGATACCTTGTCCTGCACATTGGTTTTCTTTCTGATTGCAGTCCTCTGTCGGGTTCTGGGTGTTGCCTGCACATCAGAAACTACAGAGCAACAGGACTCTGACTCAGACACATCAGCTTCATTAGTAGAGTGTGGTTCCTTTTTGTCAGCAAGGAAATGTGTGGATCTTCTAGTTGCTCGCTTGGGCGGACTAGCTACTGAGGAAGAGGCAGTACTGTCATCCTTCGGCTCATCTGTCTGGGAGGCGTCTGCAAGTTCGGAGTGGGACTGGTTTTCCTCCATTAGCGTCCTGTGCCGTGTTCTTCTGGTCGAAGGAGTAGGCAGCTGTGAGAACAAGAACATTTGCTTCAGATTATTATGAAAACAGCTTTACACACGTAACAAAAAACTTCAAAAACACACAGTATTATTTCAGTCTTATGGTCATATTTGCACAGAAATTCTGGGGTGAAAGAATTGGCTCTTCAAATAGCATTTGTTTCACTACTAGTTGGTGACAAGTGATTGTTAAAAAACTTAAATATTTGTCATTGAATCACTCTTTCAAAAGATATGTTCAAAAACGCTGACTTACAGATTTAGAATTCTGTAACAAAACAAGTGATTTGTGTATTTATGAGTGAGTCATTCATTCAAGTGAAATTCTGATCATAGACACACAGTCACAATTTTGCTTTACTACTAAATCATTATTTATACAATTAAATTAAACCTACCTTGCCAGAAATAAAAAAGTAAACATTGCTAAGAGAAGGACTGGATATTGATGAATTAAAGGTTGCGTGAGTTTTTATTAATTAACTTTTGACATATTTAAATGATTAAATCAAATCTGGGTTATGCTGTCTTCCTTAACAAGACTGCAATACTTTAACATTTAATAAACAGCTTTACTTGTAGAATTAATGCTAGAACCTAATGACAAACACTACCACGTGCTTTGCAAGAAAAGACAATTACTTACAGTTCACCAAAAATATTTTTTAGAACACTTTATAGAAAACCAATATAATTCTCCTTTATGTATACATAGAATATGTGGCGGGGTTGGCAATATGTTGCGCACTACAGGACTATCACACATGGTGCACACGTCTGATGCACAAAGCTACAAAACTAAGACTTACTTGTTTACTTAACAAGTCAAAGAGCAATGCAGAACCGTCGATAAAAGTACGAACGGACGACATTATCTTTTTCTTGTTGAATACGAACGTGATTTGTTAGTCAAGAAGTTTCCCAGAATTGCTCGGGCTGTACAAACACATGCGGTCACTCATTTTTCACGAAAATACATGCAGAACTGCAATAACAAGCACACACTGGCGCTTCAGGAAAAAATATTAACTAAACTGCTTAAGTATCCTACGTACCGTGGCTTCAGAATTTTCATTGCTAATAGTTTTCACGGGGGAGCCCACGCGTGTTCCTCTCCTGGTGGCCACCATCTTGCCACTATGATGACGTCAGACGCACTTCCGCTTGCGAGACGCGTACTCCGGATGCGCAGGCGTGACTAATCGATGCCGGAAAAGATTTGTGAGGGGTGGGTGAGTTGCAAATAATGATATGGATTTCTGTCTTTAAACACTATTAAAATTAATTCATGCAAATAAAAAACACCACTGGAGTAAGTGTCTCGATATCGCGTACATCAAACCGGAAACAATGAAAAAAGAAACCCAAAGCCAGCCCTTGTTTTGTTTTTCAATTCCGAAGTTTATAAACCACATTAGAAATGTTTAACACAATATGGGAAAATAGTAATTACATGTACAGAACATGAAAGAAAAACTCTATGATACGATTGGCTCCAACAGGAATTGTCATTACAATGAATAAATAACACAGGTAAAAATATATATTCTGACTATTCGTAGGATACTGGAACTATAATCATTATTTTCCTTTAAGTGTGGAATTTTCCAGTGTACTTATATACAATGAATGCTGTTCATGCCGTGCATGTTTACAGCCTGCCATACAGTTACATATTTGAATAATTCTTTTGATCATACAAGCAAGGCAGTTTGTTTATAAAGGGATGCAAAAGAGATAGAATCATCTGTTGACGACATGTAAGAACACATTTACTGAACATTCCAAGCAAAAGCGTCGTTCAAAATAAATTATACAAACTTAAAATGCCAGCAGGACTTAAAATTGAACATTAAAATTGTAAGTAAAAAATACAACCATGTGGCCCACATAGGCTTTTTAACCACTCTTTTAAAAATTGGTTAACACTTTTAAATAAAACAGAAAATAAAATAATATAAATCACAGGGGCAATAATTAACAAAACAATCTTATTGTATTTGAAGCATCTTAATCTGTTGTCCTATCAACCATTGTTTTCTATTTGATTTTTACCATTTTAAATAATGCAGAGAATTAAATCAGGAAAAGAAAAAAGAGGCACTTTAATTTTATCTACAAGAACAGATAGCTGTCTAAATATTCTAAATCATGAGGAAAAATGAGTCAAGTAGGTCGAATTAATTTATGTTCTTTTAAAAAATTAAGATTTGTTTTGTGTGCTGAAAAAAAAAGAGAAAAGGCTTTAAAATATGCATCAGTGGTGTAGTAGCTCCCTAAATTTTCAGGAAAGTCTATTCAAACTGGACACGCTAAAGGTTGTTGCCCTTTTTTAGCATGAACAATGTAGCCTTTTGCTTTTATGATGCCTCTGCTCTTGACGATGATGGAGTACCGTAAGACCCACTCCAACCTCCAATCGTCCACCTGCAGGTCCTTACTGCTCCCCTGCACTGCTTCCTGGAAGTCTGCTGCACTGATTAGCTCTAGACCCAAGAAGAAAGATCATTAGATCATTTCCTGTGCTGTTGTGTATGCGGTTTCATAATTAAATTCCAGAACCAGTTCGTGCACGCATCTATTGCGTATTAAATACACACCTTTGGGGTCATTGTGCGTAAGCAATTGAATGTCGAACTCTTTCGCAAATGCAGTAAGGTCTGGAGGCATCACACAGCACGAGGCCAGATTCACCTGATTGCTACTTGGCTTTATCTGCATAGCATGAAAGAGCACAAAAGGAAACTTTGTAAATGATGAATTATTCTGTTATGTGTAGAACAAATGTACACTTCACAGCAGACCTGAGCCCAGTTATACAGCTGCTCTAGAAGAGTTTTGTCCAAGTCGGACGTGCCGATGGCAGCGATCTTCTGGCTTTGCACAAGACTTTCCAGCTCCTCCCACAATGGCTGCAGGTGGGTCAGTGTCAGTGCCTCACCCTCGGGGAGAGGAGGTGGAGCAATGATCACAGAGTCCAACTGAGATACGCCTAACGAAAGACAAGCTGAACAACACAGAGAAGAGAAATTATATTAATAATCATTTTATTCAGCAAGAATGTATTAAACTGCTAAAAAGTGACAAAGACTAAAAAATACATATTTCAAATCAATTCTGTTCTTTTGAACTTTCTATTCATCAAAGAATCCTGAAATAATGTACTGCTTTCCACAAAAATAATGGTTGAGCACCAAGAAAACATTTAAGATATGCTAATATGCTGATATTACAATGATTTCTGAAAGATTAAGTAACACTGAAGACTGAAAATTCATGCTGAAAATAAGTTAACTTTTTTATATTAAGTCATTTTAAACGGAATGAAGAAAAAATTAAATATTTATGGTTTTCATGTATTTTGATTAGTGCTGTCAAATTAATTAATTGTGATTAACTGAATACAAAATAAAAGTCTTTGTTTACATAATATAAGAATGTGTGCTGCGTATATATATTATGTATATAATAAATATTTAGACAGCTATCATCAAACATGCATGTATATATTTCAGAAAAATATTTATATATAAAAGATATTTATAATATAAATTATATTAATATAAATATATACAGTCCACATTTTCAAAATATATAGTGTATGTGTTTGTATTTATATAAACATAATAAATGTTCACAAAACACATATATTATGCATACAATAACTTTATTTTTTATGTGATTAATTGTGATTTTTCCATTTGACAGCACTAATTATGTTGTTTGTATTGACAAACTGATTTGGTCAAAAAATACTGCTACTTAAATATACTTGATGCCACTGTATGAAAAGTTTCTCTTTTTTTTTATTCATTTTTATACATTTAATGAAAAACATTTCTAATCTTCACAAATTGGTCATATTATGAGGATGTTGCTGATTTCTTATTCAAAGGGGGCATTTATTATGTGAAAAAAATATTATTCCAATTTTTTATGGGTCATAATTAAGGGTCAGAGAGGGGTCATTAAAATTCCATGATTATAAGTGGAGAAAAAATATAATGTGATACCTGAATGAGAACAAATGTTCATATATTTCTTGCAGCCTAAAACATCTCAAATACACTCATTGTATCCTCAATTCAGTTAGATTAGGGTAACAAACTTGCACATAATCAGTTTTACCTAACTAAACATATTCATATATACCAATAATATTCATATCATCACATTAACCAGACCTTACCCATGTCCACCGCACTTCTGATGGATGAAGGGTCCCACTCAGTGAGAAAAAGCTTGACTGCCAAGACATTAAAACACATTTAATATCATTCACATGCACTGAACATTTTTTTTGTTCTTTAATGCACCAGTAATCCTCACCAGACACTTTCAGCTCCTCTCTCTCCTCTGGGGTAATGGCCTCTGTGTTTTCTGGAATAGCACAGTCCAGAATGCTGGGAAGCTCCAGAAAAAAAAAAAAAAAAAAGTAATTGCAAAACTATGCCATCATAGAAAGTATCCAGTCACTTGCTGGATTACACATTATAGTTGCGTAATTTTTTGGCTATCTTGTGTCTATGGAACTCACACTCCTTTGCATGGGAAAACATTAGACACCTTGTTAATGCACTGCATGAAAGGAATGCATCAATAAGCTTCTGCTTTTGTGTGCTAAGACCTTTACTCTCTACTTGCTGAGCTCTCAGGCAGATTCGCTGACAATGGCAGAAAGAGCCAGAGCAGAGTCACAGCGGCCCCATGCCATGAACAATCACCATAACAACTGTCTTTTCATCCCACTGCCTATATATGCTTTAATAGTGCAAAAGATGTAGAACGGTTGCTTTCCCACAATCCACGGAGTGCTCAACTGTTTATGTTCAGTCTGTTGATTACTTCATGCGATTGAGATCTTTAACTTGTCAAAGACGACATTTTGTTTAGCTGAAAAAGGCTTTTTTAGAAGTTCTCAAAGTTTCCTGTTTCACTTTCGCAATGTGTGTCTTGCAAGGTCTTACAGAGTCAAGAGATGACGGCATTGCGGCAAACCACTCGCTCAGTGTGCCTTGAATGCAGTCTTGAAGCTGTGGATTCAGAAAACATTGAAAAACATTCAAATTATGAAACATAAACACAACATATTGGCAGCATTTCTAAAACATTTCTCATGAGTCATAGACACTTTCGGCCCCGTAGGCTTTTAGAAAATCGAATAAAAAAAAGGAATCATTTCATTATGTATTTTTTTAACAGTTTATACATCACATCTAAGAGTATATATTATGTTTAGAAAGTATAATAAAATAACTGTATTTTTTATCAAATAAATAAATACATCTTTAGTAACAATATACTCTACCATTTTAAAAGTCTAAGGTATTTTTTTTAAATAAATAATTTATGAAATTAATGACAGTGTAATAGTAATATGGATGGTTTTAATTCTTTTTAAAAATATTATGTTATTATTATTATATAGTTAATAATATTTCCTTTTGTTCTTTTTACATTTTAATTCATCAAAGATCATGTGACAAAATTAAAATTCAGCTTTGCATAGTAATTTAGAGCAATAGCAATAAATTATTTTATTAAAATGGAAAACGGGTATTTTAAATAGTAACAGTATTTTGCAATATTATTATTATTTGGAAAAAAAATGCATCTTTGGAGAGCATTAGAGACTTCTTTCAAGTCTTATTGATCCCATACTTTTTCATTGGCAGTGTGTTTCTGTGTATGTATAAACATGAAAGAAAATGAGCAAAAAATATTTAAGATGTCAAGACATCATTTTAGTTATAATCTTGCAATACAATCTACAACCTTGACATGCATGTTTAAACATTACTAATACACTTGTGTGGGCTTGAACAAAAACCCTGTATTTTTAGGATGGGATCCAGTAGCTATAGAAAATGCACAGTAATTGTTAATCATCTCATCTTTTGAGATTATAATCATGACATTGCATTATCCGTCATTCCGGCATGTCAGGTCAGGTTTAATTGTGTGCTGTGACAGGTCTAGCGAGTGTTACTAGCCAAAGGCTTGTAAAGCACATCTACAACTAAGACTGGCTAAACAAAGCTCTGGTCATTTAAACTAAATGCAACAACAGTACGATGCTTTGTAATTTCTCATACCACATTTTGCATACAGTGGCATGTCATGAGCAGCACGAGGCAAGCTGGTCATTGACGTCATTAATGGAAGCAGACGGAGCATATCTTTTATCACCGGAATCATTATGTGAGCCGACCTCAAAGATTCGACTGAACCGATTCGCAAAGCTTTCGGTTCTAACGTGCCAAGAAACTATAACCATTTTTTTCGAACAGGAATGACAGTATGTCGAAAATAAAGTTAGGTAAGTTATATTCAGGGCCTGAGAGATTCAGGCTTATCATGACAGAAACTAAACAAATTGCACACGACATCCAATGTGTAATATATCTAAAACAGCGCATGTTTCAGAATTTATATTGAAGATGTACATATTTAAGCGTTCGTTAATGATGATTCTTGTGGACGTTTAGAAATACTTGAGTGACGTCTTAAATGATTCTGTGAACCGGTTCGGTGAATGAACCGTCCGAAGGAGTCGATGGTTAAAAAAAGGAATCGGACTTCACAAATGCAAGGACGACCGTGTAAACATAAATAATGGGGTGTCCGTGACTGAACTCATTGACCGAGCAATATCACACTATTACATACCCGTGCTGCCGAAATGGACCATGGTGCATCACTAGCACTGCTAACTCACGTCACTTACCTCCTCACTAGGTGAAGACGGACATTTCTTCTTAAGTCGACTGCGGCTGACTAAATTCCCCGTGTGAAGCTTCAGGGTTGTCGCGTGATTAAAAAGCCGCTTCGCGTTTACATGAGGCTCCATTGCTTCGTAAAGTCGGTGACTGGAAACAAGTGCTATGCAACAGTAGATTTCCCTCGGGTACAATGTTTCCCTCTCTCTCGAGTGCACTAAACAGTGTAGTATGACTTTGCAATTGTAGTTCATTCAAGTAGAGAGGAGGTTAGAGCAGAGTTTTTCACGCCCACAATAAGAATATGGATGGCCTGCGCTGGAAAACCTGGCGAGGATCAGCCCGAAGTGGATCGGATGAGTGATTCAAAGCAACCTTTCTGAGGCCCCCTTTTGTCCGACACAATATCCAAGGGACCCCGTGTAGACTGAGAAATTTCCTCTGCCTCTTTATCAGTAATGATAACAAAGCTGCTTACTTTCAAGCTTTTTTATTTATAGAAACAAACCAGCCATCTTACCTGTTATGCTTTGTCATTATGACACAGTGTATTATTTCAGTATATATGTTTAGTTATTAACACTGTGACCGCAAAATACTTATTGTAAACTTTTAAAATTATGGTTAATTTAAAACCTTAGTCTTTTTTCAAATAAAGTCAACTCATTAAAATAACAGCAAAATGTGCCATTCACAACCTTTATATATAAAGAGGGGGAAAAAAACATTTACAGTAAATAAAATGAGAGCATGTAACTGCAGACAACCAGATGTGTTTTTCATTAGTACTAGTGCATTCAGTATTCAGTACATTCATCCAAAGTACCCCCAGAGAAAGACATTAACAGTGAGTAAAATGAGGGCATTAACATTGCAGACCGTCTTCCAGGTGTGATCTTCTTCAATACTAGTAAGTTTTCTTTCCAGAGCCTGCCGTTCCTCTTCATTCAACTCTTGTTCAGCCACACGGGAGAGACCACACAGCCACATTCCAGCACGCTTCCACCATGCAGGCGTATCCTCATCTGACCCCTCTGACTCTGTAGTGCTGGGATCACAGCCAGCTGGCTTGGAACCTCTGGCCCAGGGGTCTTCCAGCTCTACACGCTCCTCCTTACTGTGTCTTGTCCACCAGGTCAAACGTACAAGCTAAAATGAAACATAAGCTCATTTTATTAGCAGCCCATATACAGCGTGTTTCTCCTAGAATATCACTGGAAGTATTGTTTTGTGCATAGATATATAGGTAACACTGTATTTTGATAGCTGAGGATAGACTAAGTTAACTAATTAAATTAAATGTATAATTACATGTCAACTACCAGTCATTAGACTATTAGTGTTAGGCCTGTCTTTATCACTGTCTTTTACTTTACTTTTTGTGCAAATTAAGGGAAGGATATGGTTCATAAATTACATAATTAATCAACTGAAAAATGAATAGTGGCATTAGTATACCTATGTAATATGTTTTTTTTTTATGTGAAATTTAAGCATGGAAAGTCCCCAGGTAATTGGGTATGCAGCATTTATTTCCTTTTTGTAAGTTTCGTATAAATGGATAAAAATAAATATTTAGAGTACATATTTAAATAGTGGTTTGTGATTACATGTTGCTCTGGAATAGGGGCCGTGCAGAGGCTGACAGCTGTTATGATCAGAGCTGTCAGTGCAAGCAGGATGAGAGCAAAATACAGGTAGTGCACATCTTTCAGCAGGGCTGGACGCAGGTCTTTTTCTCCACAGGATGGGGTGGAGTACACAAATTCCATTACCATCCTCACGGTGCCCACCACCAGTCCCACCATCAGACCCCAAAAAGCACCCTGTGCAAAATAAAAAGAAAACAAGTTAACATGGATATTTTACAAACTGCATCAAGTGTTACATGCCATTTAAATTGTACTTCATTGTACAGGCACAAGTAAAGGTTAATTCACCTGTTCATTTACTCGCCCCCAGAAGATGGCCATAATAAACACTGCTGTGATAGGAGGTGCGAGGTAGCTAGTAATAGCCTGAATGTAGTCAAACAGCTGTCCACTATTAGCTGTTTGAATGACTGGTATCCACACAATGCTTAGGCCCACTAACACTAAAATAAACAACCTGTGGGTGTAAATAAAAAGCAATAAGGTTAAGAGCTACGAGACTCAGCCTGTTTAGTGAAATTAAAGTGTATATTCTGTAAAACGACAGCTGTTTTTCATTTCAATTTGATGGTTTGCATATCAAGTATCTTTCATCGATCCAAAACAGGCCAACAAAACCACTCTGATGTGGTTAAACCACTTGGTGGAATAGGTGGTGGACTGTTTCCGCTTTCATGAACTAGTTTGTATTTTAATCATTAGAGTACTCATTTCTTTTAGATACTTCTGTTTATTTTCTGAGTGCCACAAAGCATTTAACAGCCTACCTGCCCACTACCATGAGCTCTCTCTCAGAGGCCTGGGGTCGAATCCGTTGCCATATGTCCATGGTGAACAGAGTGCTGCTACTGTTGAATATAGAGGTCAGAGAGGACATGAGTGCTGCCATCATTACAGCGATCATCAGACCCCTCAAACCTACAACACAATTAGAAAGAAAACTGCATTAGCATAAGAACAAGAGGAATATCACTGTTGCTTAAACATATTTGATAACAAACATATTTGATAACAACAGATGCATGTGTATGTGTACAGTATATATGTATATATATTTGTGTGTGTGCGCGTTTCCCTTAAAATTTCAATTTACAGCCTTAAAACTTTAATTTTGGCAAAATTAACATCAACACTTCACTTAACAATAAGAAAAGGTAACTGTAGAGACATTAAAAAATATTTTAATTATAATATCTACTATAATTGATCACAGGCAAATATTATAATTTAACATTTTTATTTTGTATATCTATATATTACAGTACGTGATATATTTACATATTTTATTATAATATAATTATTACACTATTAATGCAATTTAGATTAAAATGATCCTAATGGACAGAAAATCTTAACTTACTGAAAAATCACACATATTCTGATAAAAGGTTTTCATACCCACTGGCATGAGCTCCACAACTAACTTTGGGTAGGCGATGTTAGAGCAGCCCACACTGGCCCCACAAATCCTCATACACTCCTCAGGATCCACACATCCTACTTCATCTAGAGATTTTATATTTATGCATATTAATATTGTGAATAGTCCATTAAACCCCTTTTTAAAGGTTTAATACATGTTCAGGTAACAATCTTTTTTAAATCCAGACCATAGATTAAGGTAAATGCAAAGAATGACTGAGTGTTACTTGGGTAGAGAGCTCTGCTGATCATTCCTGGCATAACGATGAAGAACATAGGGAAGACCTTGAGGTAGCCACCGAGTACCGAACCACCTTTGGCATGAGACAGGTTTTTGGCAGAGAGAGACCTTTGCACTATCACCTTCAGACATTAAATAAATGCAATTTCTTGCTTTAAAACTATTTTAAGCTTACATTACTTATATGTTCTTCTATATATTAATCATGACAAAGTCGTATTTTAAAATTCACCTGGTCTGTGCACCACACCCATGTGGCCAGAACAGTAAGTCCAAAAATCAGACCTGGCCAAGGAATGTCTCCTGAAACTGGATCTCGGAAGATATGAAAGGCATCAGACCGAGGAAGATGACAAGTGGTGTTGGGGATCGTAAGAGCAGGTACAGCTCTCTCATACTGAACCAGCAAACCCTCATACCAGCCAACTTTGTCAAATGCTGACAGGGAAAATTCAGTTGAAATGAATCATTTTTCTTACCCTGGAATATTTAATGTAAGTATAACAGTTCATCCACGAGAGATCTATACCTATGAACATGAGGACAAATGCTCCTATTACCATGATGACAGTCTGTAAGGCATCAGTGTAGATTACTGCTGTCAGCCCACCTGCATTAAAACAAGCCACCAATTACAATACTTCAACCCGTATCACATTCAGTTCAAGTTATTTCAAATAGAAGTCATTAGTGACACTGGACCACACAACCAGACAGAACTGCAATGTGTCCAAATGAAGTTCTTAGCAATTTTACTAATCAAATATGACACAAATATTAATAAAAATTATGGTTTACAGTCAGAAATGTATAAAATATCTTAATAGAAACATTATATTTACATAATATCCTAATGACTTCTAGCTTAAAAAATACATTATTTTGACCCATACATTGTTGGCTATTGCTACAAATATACCCTTGCTACATATGACTGGTTTTGTGGTCCAGGGTCACATTTATATTATGTTTTATTACCAGCTATTGTATAGAGCGCAGTAACAGCTAGAAGCACAACAGTGGAGACATACAGATCCCATCCCAGAGACACCTGGATGAACAAAGCTCCTGAAAAAATGTCTGTCTGAACAGAACACAGTTAAGATTATGATTAACTTTATTACACATATATTACACATTATTATGTGTTATAACTATGCTAAATTGCTATTTGTTGTTTACTGATATAGTACACTTCATAGCATATTATAACATAGCACCTATATATACATATATATTTTTGCAGATGTATATATACATTTATTATTTGTGACATCCTATTTTTTCTAGTTTTGTAAAGTTTCTACTAATGTTATTTTGACTTAAATTAATATGTAACAAATGCATTTAACGCATTTCATGTTATATTTAATACATATTACATATAATAATTATTATATTTGATCTAATAACACTTAATTCTTACTGATATCTTGGTGAAAATGTAGAGGATGAGAGACAGCACACTCATGTAGACGCGAATGCGCTGACCTCCGAACCTCTTCCTCAGATACTCTGGCATTGTGACTACTCCAGCAGAAATATACACAGGCACAAAGATCCAGCCCAAGGCAATGAGGACCCATGCTGCCTAAAGAGAATCATACTTGTTTTGTTTCAGAATGTGATGCAGTACAACATTTTAGACGACAACAATCTCACAAGTGAAATCAGTAATTACTGAAACAACACTGAAAGCTTGTAGGATGAGGACTGATTTGTCTGACGTACATTCCACTCAAATCCCCCGACCGCGAGTCCTCCTGCAGCTCCTGTTCCTGCTAATCCAATGAACAGACCGCTGCCTACATTACTTGACATCAAAGAGGCTCCAATCTGTTGAAACACAACACAAGAGAGACATGCTGAGAAAATACTCAATGTCAAACTAACTGAACCTCTAATAAATCAAGCTGAAAGAGACATGTCTTCACATCTTTTGTAAATATGATTTGTGTATTACTTTTGCATTTTATTTGATGTGAAACAGTCATAATGTGTTTAAATTAAATAAATTATCTTAGGAGATTTATTATTTCCCCTTTCCTGGTCGTACTTCCAGGCAAGGGCTTTAAAAATCAAGATGCTTCCTTGTAGACATCTACAAAGTAAATATTCTAGCTTCACTAGTAAGAGTCAACACACAAAAACTCACTGGCCACCATGTCATGGACCGTCCAGCCAGGAAGTATCCACCCACTGTACCCCGGTTGGCTCTGACCGAAGACTACAAATCAAAAACACAGCAGATCCATCTCTGCATCAAGAATCAAATAAACAAATATTACCAGGCTGCAGACTTTCACTTACCCATATTCCAACTGCCAACACAAACAAAAAGTAGATCACAACCACAGCAATATCAGCAGCCTCCAAAGTAAACTTCCTGGGCACCTCAGGCCCTGGTGTGCCCGTTACAAGTTCAGGTGAAGCTGGCATTTTGCACAATGCCTGAGGCAAAAGTGTGAACTTTGAAGCAGGTGCTAACTTCATTAATAATTAATCAGCCTGTTCCAGAGAATGCTGAGAATGCAGTGCTGAGAGTTACGTATTATGTGACAGCTACATGTCACCACACTAGGAAGCTGAAAGTTAATATACATGAAAGTTAATGGTTTATGATCTAAAAAAACAATTACATGACTTTATATAAATAAATATATTTATATTTAGCATAATCTAAATGAATTAATTCCATAAAAAGTGGGAACATGTACAGAATATACTGATACAAAAATATAATATGCAAATTAGCCACAAATAAAAAGTCAGAGAATGGCTACAAACATTTTAAGATTTTTTAATTGCTGTGTAGAATATAAAACAAAATCGCAATATTGTACATGTGAGACAAGATAAATACTCTCAATTAAGCATTTTGGTGCTACAGTCCATTCATTTCTTTTTCCAGAATTTGCTGTAATCATCAACTTTGAAATCATCCTCAAAATCATCCAATTTCTGTTCCACTGCCCTCTTTGGTTCTCTTTTCCGCATCCTCATTTTCCTCTCCTCCTCCGAGATGGTGGTGATGTCCACAGGCATCTGACAGGGAAAAATAAAATACAGTAAAAACTGTTGATAACTGACTTAAAACACTTTTTTTAGACTTAACTTGATGACATTTTAAACTGCTATTGTATGACTGTTCTTCATTTGATATTACGTGAATAATGGCTGAATTATCTTTTTTTTAAGTGTGACAGTCAACAGAAAGCTTGGAATATAAATCACTAACCTTCATTATTCTTCTGGGCTCTTTATATCTGACGTTGATGGTGGATCCATCAGGTCTCACCAACAGAACCGGATACATCCTCTCATACTTCTGCCTCCCAAAGCGGACCACACAGGTTCTGTTGGAGCCTGACTGAAAGACTGTAGTGTGAAATGTGGATGTGGCTTGCAAGCCCCTGTGATTGAAAACAGTCTGAAGACACCTGTGCAAAAAAATTTTTAAATATGTAAACAATTCTGAGCATCACTGAATGATGTTTAAGCTAGCTGCAGCATAATCGAAAATATAATGCAATCGCATCATTTCTACCATTTAGTGCAAAGAAATAAATAAGAAAACAAAACATGTACATTTTGAATTGGAACAATAACTATGTTAAAGGGGTCAAATTAGTAATTTTGGCTTCGTTTAAACCAATGCACAACTTTAAAAATGAAAATATATTGACTACCACATTAACGTTATATCAGAGATGAAAGAACTCAATGTGTTTTCTCTTCGCTAACGTTACTTACCTAAATATACTCTTGCAAGGCTGGCCAATTGTATTTACAGCCATGACCATAAAATTCGCAACACTGGAATCGGCTACGTAGCAAATCTATTCATAAATGTAAAATGTTAATAGCAGAACACTTCAGAATAGAGAAGGTCACATCAACAAACGGCATGGAGGTGTATCAGCATAAAATGCTCCCCCTGGAAATTTGTGCTGCAAGTTCCAATAGTTCCGCTGTCAGTTCTCTTGTTCACGTGGAGATAAAGCTGCAATTTCTTCTCTAAATAAAATATATTCATGCAAACCAGCTGCATACATCAATAATCAAGCCACAATTTAACCTGCAATATTTTATTTAAAAATAGAATGTAAAATTATCGTGTCCAGCTCGACATAGATCTATAAACATATAAAATACATAGTATATGTTATAAAAAAAGGTACAATACCCAACAGTAAAAATTTAAAATCAGTAATTTTTTTCTAAATTAAAACAGTTTTGTCCATTAAAAAAAACGTTTACATTTTTTTTTATATATATATATATATATATATACATAGAGCAGCCTCGTGGGGGCAGGCTTGTTGAGATCACATCCTCTCGAAAGCTTTTTATTCTCAGTCCTGTTTTTGGACACCATCAGCCACAGAATAAATTTTAGGTTACGTACAGATTTTTAACTCTTTAAACGTTTTTGTCTAATGCGGTAGTGGAAATGGGAGCCGCTGTCTTCTTATAATGCGCTGCCAATCTGTCTGCCTCCCTGTGTCCTGATAGTAGAGCTCCTTGCAGTGTGCCATAAAGAGTCTTTATTGTTGCCTCACCTGCAAACAGGACCTGAGGATCCTGAAATATATTAATAGAAAATGACTTCATTACTTATATTACAGAAAAAAGCAAATCAAATGAGTGTCCAACCCTAACACATCTTTTAAATCTAGCATCAAAACCTTTTTATTTGATATACCTCATTCACCAAACGCATGTTTAAATAAAAATAATATTCCATTATTATTAAATAAAAAAAAGGAAACAAAAATCAAATACTTGGTCAGGATGCTGGCTTCCCACTAATGGTTGGGCCAATGTGTCCATAACTTGGCCATCAACACCAACAGGGAGGAAAGCATAGCTTCCTTTTATAAACTTGTTGCTGCGCCACTTAGTGCAGAGTATGGATCTTGGCTTAGGAATGTTTGATTGTCCTTGGGAGTAAACAAATATTAAAAATAGATGATATATTTGAAAAACAACTTTTCATAATTTTTGTGTAATTTTGCTAATGTGACTTGTCACTGACACATTAGCAAATTCACAATAAAAGAGGACTTTTTACCAAAGAACATTTTGAGATGGTCAGTGATCGCTGTTGAGAGCTCATCTTCTGTCATGGTTTCAACCAGGTCAGCTATGTCTCCTGGACACCAACCAATTAAGATATTGCCAAATCTAGAAAATACAGAATAATGTTACTATTAGCCTATTATTATGATTATAATTTTGAATCATTGAAGCATGGAGTTTGGCTTATTTTCCTACATTTTTCTATTAATTATAGTTAGTGGTGTTTGAGAGTAATTGTATTTCTCATACAGCATCTATACATGCAAATGTAAAAAATAGTAAAAACATAGGCTATATTTAAAGTTACTGACAATTTCAATGTCATTTCATGCAATATTTACCTTTCTTTGGGTCTCATGACAGAAAAGGACTGCACGTTCTTGAGCCACTGCTCTTTTTTGGTGGATACTGAGGCAGGTGTATCATCCTCATAAATGAGGCTGATTGAACCAACATCATTTTCCCAGAATGCCTCTTCATACTCCAGAAAGATCTTGGCCACATTGCCAAAGCACATTTTATCGATGACCTCGATTTTCTCGTTTGGGAGACTGGGGATGAATAGGCTGGATGTTTGTGCTTTTAGACACCCTTCAAAACATACACACATACAGGCAGTTCTCAATTTCCAATGACAAAATGTATCTCTTACATATATTTTACGCTTACTTTAGACAACATCATCCTTATTAACCTTATTAACCTAGTCTTTATGAACACATACCTAATGAAATGGTCACAATTACATGATCAGCCAGAACCTCTTCTCCATTCTCACAGACTATGCAAACTGGGTAGTGGCGGGCTTTTTCTTGAGAAGCAGATTCCGTGTGAGCAGGGAGAGGAGGGGCAACAGAAAAGGATCCATCCCATTTGATCTTACTAACTTCTCTTTTTAGGAGCAAACGATCTTTAGGGAAGTCTTCCATCAGTATATCCACAAGCTGAAACATCAAACTGACATACATGCACAACATTAAGCACTAAATGAATCATTGAGCAATATCCGCAAATGAATGTAGATCATCTTTTCAACCCATCATACCCTGCAACATCGAGACTGTCACCCATGTTGATATAATACTGCCAGGAGTCAAGAGAGACCCTGTGGAGGTCTGAAGCGCCAATGTCAATCAGCATGTCTTTTCCGACCAAAGCCAAAATATTCTGCGTTCTCGTTTTCATGTCATTGTCTTGCAAGTGGTCAATCGCCACCTGGGTTTTTTCAGCATAGTGTTCACCCAAACTCCTTCCTGTGTTTAAGCCACGGTATTGAATGATGCTCTCTCCAGCTTCATATGAACGTCTGGCAAAGTCTGCATCTACCTTGTGTCCCTTGTTACTGTAAAATGCTTCATCACCCATCTCAGGGATCTGGTTTAGAAGGCCAGTCTTTTTGAGTAGACAGTAGACTGGGTTTTTTTCTGAAGTTCCATGGATGTACTGTGCTCCGGTATCAACACGTACATTACCTTTGACATAAAAAGAGAAAGAAGACGGTGACATGTGATATTGTTAAATATGAGTACAGCATACTGTATCAAAGAGTCAGAAATGAAACAGGGTTTGTGAGGAAAAAGCTACAGAATGTGACAAAAGTGTCTGTATTGGACTATTGATATTTTATTGAATTTTTTTCTAATGTTTTTGTCATAAATCGTGTTTATAAATACAACCCCATAAAAATGGCATAAAAGTCAGTTCACTTGTCCCTTCATAAATTGGCTTAAAAACAATTTGATACAATCTGCTGACAGCAAAACATAAAGGAATTTAAAGGAAGCGAAACTAAGTCATGGGTTCACAGATTTCAGCTTCCTGAAACAGCATTCAATCTTACATTTATATTTGTTAGTTTGTTAAAATAACTAGCATATAATAAACATTACTATGAATAACAAAAAATTAACAAACCTTTAAAATTATAGTAATACCTCAATTCACTAGTACTGTTATGAATAATGATTATTTAATTATCGCTATTGTATTACTGAACAACTCTTAATATTTAATAACATTCTTTATACATTCACTTTGACTATAACTAAACTCGTGTAAGTTATAGGCTGTTCACCTATGGTGGCAGAATCTACTCTTCCTCCGATCTTATCGGACGCTTCCAGCACCGTGACGTCATTAAATCCATATTCTTTCAGTTTCTTGGCTGCAGCGAGTCCTGCCACTCCAGCACCAACTACCACGATAGATGGGTTCCTGTCTGTCATGTCTACAGGATTTAAAAATTGATTGTGTTAACAGCAACTTTACTTGTAAAAAAAAATGCATTACAATGACGTCTTACACATATTTATACAGTAGGCAACAGTTCAGCTGACATTCATATGAAAGGCTTTCATGGCTCTGGTTAGTTTCAGCCTGTTTTTTAATAACTAAAAGTTTTTACCTACTTTTTAACGGCGCTGTATGCTGATTATCCACCTTTATGTAGATGTATCGCTTAGTTTTAGTTCCTGTCTTACCGCTATGACTGTTGATTCAGTTTGTTTCCAAAGTGGAAGAAAAACTTCCTTCCTTCCGTTTTTCTGTTTCTCAGCTTGTTGTATGCATCTTTGTCCAGTAGGGGGCAGAAAATTCTAAGAAATTACGTATAATTGTGCAAAATTGTAATGGACTACATTTGAATTAAAGGGGTCACCAGATGACCATTTTCCACAAGTTGATATGATTTTTGGGGTTTTAAATAAAAGTCGGCAACGTACTTTAGTTAAAATTTCTCAGTGGTACAGTGTAAAACACCTTGCTCTAGTGTTACATTGTTCCTTTGAGAAAGACATGGATCACCAGATTACTCCAGGAAAAGTGTATTCCTTATGTGCACATAAATGTTTGGGAAATTATATGGAAAAAGTGTGTATTTTTCATAATAGTATAAAATACTTTTTATTTAATTATTTTATTTGTATTCATATGATTTAGTTATCTTAACAATGTTGGCTTTACACAGTTTTGTACTAATTATCATGACCTTAGGCAAAATAATAACTTCCTACTAATATTTGGCAATAATATTTTCTTAGAACAAGATGCACCATTTTAATCGCTCAACGAAAAATTATAATAAAACCACTGAAACAATCATTTTTAATCAGTGTCTTCTATATTCATCTATCTGCACTTTCAGCTACTTTGCAAAGCTGACACTTTTCAACACCCAGAGTCTGGCCAGTGGAGAACCAAGCCTTTCACTTTTGTCACAAAAGACTCTGTTGAATCAATGACCTTATTGTGACATTAATTTATCATCGGTGTTATTTATCATCTTTTGGCATCATTGTACGCCAAAAGCTTTCAATAATCTGTGCTTTGTCTCCCAGCAGGGTCAAACAGATCTGATCCAGTGGGAAGCAGGTGAGGGGTGAAATCTGTGGCCTTTACACAGATCCCAGTGAAAAGACTACACCAACAAACAACAGGCATCTTCAGCTGCACTCAGAGAGTGTGACATCACTCTCATTGTTTATCTTTGTTTGGACAGTCAGTGACTGCATGTACGTGTTGATAGCTGTTTATCATTGTGACAGAAATGTGCCCCTGAAAATATACTTCACACAAGCAACACATACACTGTTTACGTGTTTTCAATCTGTAAGAAATGATTATAAATCTGTCACTGGTTATATGAATGTGAGTGTTTTGAAAACATCAACGTGAGCATATTTCTCAAGATGATGACTAAAGGGATATTGAGGGATTTGGAGAATGTTTGGTTTGAGAAAGTATTAGTACTTTTTTTCATGGTGCCGTTTTTTTCACTTTTTAATGATGTAACTTGTCTGGGCAGGTGAGTCCAGGGGCAACAGTGCGCTAGATCCTTTGATTGTCGACAGACAGGCCCACCCCAAGAACCCAAAGCCCCCAGACACAATACTTTCCAATAAAATATCTGCATTATATATAATGTGTTTATTGATATTTGCACTTTCTTTCTAAATGTGTTTTTGCTGTTATTTATACTCTTAATGCCAAATGGCATTTTGGCATTTTAATCAAAATATAATTCATAAGTATATATATATATATATATATATATTTAAAATCTAATATACAGTATATTAAAATTTCTTTATGTTACCACATCAACAAATAATAATAATAAGAAGAAGAAGAAGAAAAAACAAGTAGCTTTTATTTAACATTTAAATTAACATTTCACAAAATGTAAAAAAAAAAATTCATTAGGCTTTAAAATATAAAACAAAATACATTTATTGTTCAAAAGGAAAACAAAAAGTCTTGGACACTCAATTTAAACTTTACGATCATGATTAGGATCATTAATAGTTAAAAGCTGGTTAAAATAACAGAATAAAGTTATTTCTGAATTATCATTTGTTTGGAGATGCCATGAATGTTTAGTATGATGCAATGAAAATCTCACTTTTTTTAAAGTGTCTTCCCTTTTCATATGCATTGATAATTTTTAATGAGTAGGCCTTAAAGTTGGTGGTATGGACCAAAGATTACAGAAGCTCCAGAGCTCTGTGTGGGTGCAACTTTCTCCCAGCACACAGCAAAAAGTAGCCCAAACAATACTACGCTTGTTTTGACCCTCACAGAGCTCATTGTGTGCTTGCTGGTGAGCTCCCCATCAGTTTCTCCTGGCACAATGGGCAAACGGTTCCCCTGTCATGCCCGCCTTGCCTTCTGATTCAAGAGATGGGTTTGCCAGTCATGTCACCCGCTTGTCTCAGAATCACCCAACTGCCACGGCTGTATTTGTAAGACTAATGACAGCATGGTTGAGAGAAAGGCATGATTATGTTCGCTCATGTAATCATTATGCCTCAGTGCTCCTGTCTACAAGGGCAGGGGAATCAAAAGGAAATGTGAGACGCCAAAAGCTCTCATCTTCTCACACAGGGGAAGGCCATGACTGACAACAGAGCAACTCATCCCATAATTGTTTTTTAGAAACTCATCTCAGTATCAAATTATCAAAGGACTGCACTAAATAACATGCTTAACCATATTTTTTTTAACAGAATGGTTAAACTAAATTGCTTATATTATACATGTCAGCCACTACAGTCTAGAGATAATAATAAGCAGATTGCAGGATCATCTTCTCATGATTTACTATTTGCCTTCACTTCATAAATGCAACTGTAAAGCACAGTTCATCTGCAAAAAGTAATCTGAATCAAGTCACCAGTCCAACACTTCAGCTGTGACTATAAATATTAATGCATCTCTGTGAATCAGATCATTCTGGCAAGGAGCTTTATGATAAAAGAGGAGGAATGACAGCCTAAGGTCACATCTTCTGCAGGACAATATTCATTGTTGGCGGATAGCCAAACAGCAGTTTAATATTTTAAGTGCTGCTGGTCCTTAAGCCAATCAGTTTTCCCCCGCATATTTTAGGACAATTTAACCATGTTTGTCTACTACACAAACATAAGCCATTTAAAACTGTTTGAACAGCCTAATACATTTAATACATTGAAAGTGTTAAACCAGGCTAAGCCATGAGAAAAAAGGAGAGAAAATAATAAATAAGTTTCTGCATTGCTTACGCACGTGTATTTTGTCTCGAGGAATTCGCGCGCTCACACTGTCACACTATTACAAGTTAACGGTCATGCTCCGACTCACCGACATTTGTTTCTTTCCTCTCTACTTGCTTGCAGGATGTCATATCTTTATTCTTTAGTAAACTAATGTTACGTTATCTATTAGAGACGTCAAACAGGGGTACTGTTTGTAGCGCAAACAACCGCATGGAATCATTCACAACAATATGACGCTGCGCGCGTGGAGCGTAGACCTGTCGACGCAGCATCCCGCCGCGCATTCCAGTGAAAGCGCGTTCAGGCGCGTACTCCTCGCATCCTTGCGGGATTTGTCACCAGTCAGCATCAGTCCGCTTTCTTCACAGGGAACAGCAGGGATAATTCATGCAGAATGAGTGTTTGTCTTCTGAGCGTGGGCTCTCTGAGGGGAGTTTGTTAATTTAGGCTGAAGAACATCACTGAAGTAAAAGCTCTTGCGCGACCTTCAAGGTGAGTTTTGTATTTAAATATTTGGTGCTTGGCTGGTTTTTACTGCTTAACATAATACGCATGACCGACAGATACAACAATTTGTAGAGACGTTTAGGCATTAAAATAAAATAGCATTAGGTTTGTAAATGCAAAGTTGTGGTAAGCCACTTTTCTTTCATTTATTTACTATTAAAATATATTTTTATGTTACTTGGACTTTTTCCGTTAGTAGCATTGCTATCAATTTAACGTTTGTCACCACAACAAGTAGGCTAATTGTCATATGCAATTACTAGTTAATAAGTACTAATAAAGCTGGAACTATTGGGATAGTTTCTAGTAAATAATAACCTAACACCCATGTAGAAATGATACCACAGGTAAAAACACCCCGAACTTTGCATCTCGTGACAATGACTAAATCCCTCACAGGTTTAGTTAGGACGTACTTCGAAACCAAATCATTTATCCTCAAGGTTCATCTCTCAATTAAGAGATTCTCTTTAAAGTTTGTTGGATCAGTGCTTGCACTCTTTCAAAGTTTTGACATTAGACCTAAAGTGCATTTATGGCACGTTGCTTCAACCAACCTCCATTAAAGAAATTAAAGTATGTGTGCGCAACTCTTTTGCAACCTAAGGTCCAAGTTATTTGGCTTCGGTATGACTCTCCCTAGAAGTAAGTGGAGGACAGAGAAAGAAAGAGTTGAAGAACCCTTATTTTGTTCTACTTCCAGCCCCACCACACACTACTGTGGCATGCTGAGAGCTTTCTTATGTGGTTGCTCACATCCTGATAAACCCCACTGAAGGCATGCAGTGCATCTGGCAACTTAGTTTTTGCAGACAGTCTAGTAATGGTGTTTTCCATTCTAGAACCCAGCATTCTCTAAACATGCAGTGACTTGTGGGATGCTGAACTGTTGACCACAGGGCAGCCAGGTGGGTGCAACTAAATAGAGGTTGCACTGATGGTTTGTGTATGTCCAAAGAAAATAGATTTTACATTTTACTTGTATGCGCTGTATGCTCTCACGAATGTGTCCATCCATGCTAAACTACATTAAAGAGCACAATAAATAACAAAATTTATAATATTTAATTGAAAAGGTTGATCGATAGAGCATTAAAATACATTAAAAGATTAAGACCGAGTGACTAGACTTCTTATGCATTTTTCATGCTTTAAATTAAATTTAAGATATTGATGGTTCTGTTCTTTGCTTGACAAAACAAATCAATATCACAGTGGTTTTAATGATCTGCGGGCACAACGTGTTTGCTGTTTTTATGAGCTACAACTGTCCTCAGTAAGCCTGTTTGAGGAGACAGAACTTTGAATGAACTCTGGTGTTAGATTGTTCCACTTGACCTCTGACCTAGTGCGCATTTCTCAAGTTACACTCTTGTTTCTAATCTCTGCAATATATAATAAATACACATAAATCTACACAAACATCATCTTAAACTAACTCTGAAAAGTGGTGTGCATAGAATTTTTGAACAGCATTCAATGCATAAAGCAGAAAGTTTACAATACACCGCAATTTTAAATGTTTAAAATAAAAAATATTACACTCATAGACTGCTATGAACAAAATATCTCACAACACCTTGAAGAAAGAGGCTTAGTCACTGTTTACTGTATCCCAAACAGCTGTAATGGCAAAAGTATCTGGCAGATTGTTTGTGAGGACGAGTCAAGCATTGCCAGGGAATGTTATTAGCCTAACTATGCTGTGAGGTCAGGACTTCAAGCACGGCCGGTATGTTGTGATGTAGAGTATCTTCCTCCCAATGGCAATGGCTTTGAAACAGAACATATTGGGAAACACAGGGGTAGCACAAATGAAAGAATCAGTAGATCATCAAAACTAGGAAGAGATAAGAAAATTTTCATGGATACTTTGGAAATATTGGAATAGTGGCTGGCTATCATTACATATTGGCACAATATTTAATTAGCGCCTGTTTATGTATCTTAAACCCTGTGTAAGTTCATCCGGCAGCGCAAACATCATTAGATCATGACAGCCTGATGTTTAAAAGAAGTAATTTTTAGTGCATTGGAATTCTTTAGATGTATTTTAGGTGAGTCGTTTGCTTCATGGTAAAAACAGAGATTAGAAGGGGTGGATGGGGAGAAAGTGGTGCCTGCCTTCTCTGCAACTCCCAACTGACGTTAACACGAGATAGAGAGGACTACCAGGACAGAATCATTTTGTACAAAACATCTGCTCACACACTGTCACACTGTCTCATGAACTGTCAAATGGCCACACTATCTTGACTGATTGCTTAAGTGTCTTAGCATATCTGAACCCTGTGGAAAAGACCAGCATGTGCACTGTTTTGGATGATGGTTTTCCAGCATGGGATGATGCCAAAAATGCCTGCATTTTCATCTTCGAGGGTGTTCTAGTCTTGATCTGACACAGCATATATATATCATCTCACATATACACACTCATACTGTATATACTGTACACCCACCATATATTCAAGTCATGCAGGTCACATATGCAATTCATATGTATCACAATCCTGCTGGCCACACACACAAACACACACGTGCACATGCAACATCATCATAAATCAGTGCTGCGTGTGCTCTTGACTTGCAAGATCTCCCACATGTCATTCTGGAATGCTTAACTCTGAACAATGATGTCATTGAATCTGGATTCACTCTCCTCACTTATCTTGCAATCTGACAGTCCAATGCAGACATCCAATTAAATCTTGTAGTGGAATGACATTATTTATCAGTGATATAAAGATTAAAAATAGCTCCATCAACTTTATATACAGCACTTTTTTAGCTCTACTCTGTGACATTTTTTGCTGACAAGTGTAAGATTTAAATTTAGAAAATGTTACAAATTAAAGAATTTACATGTATTATGAACCAAAACTGTATTAATTTATTTGTTTTTAAATGCACTGGTAAGAATATCATTGCATTAGAGAAATATCAAACCATGTGGCAAAAACAAATTTGTTGTTTTGTGTGGTACAAGCAATAAAACATGATTTACTGTCTAGTATAACCTATATTTGTACACTTTCTGGTTCTCAGATGTTAGTGGAAACTCTACATAGTGATGTTATTCTGCTAAAATACCCGTGTTAATGGGACCAGCTGATTAAATGTTGCAAGTCTATGCAAAAATAGTGTGTCCCTTTTGTGGCCCTTTAAGAATATATATGCATCTAGCAGATTATATATCTATAAATGTATAAACACCAGATAAAAATCCTTTGTTTTACCCAAACCTCTATTTTAGTCTAAAAACAGAGCCATTAAAAACAAAGTAATCAATATTTAAGGAAGTGCAGTATAAAAACAGCAAACATAAAAGAAAAAAATAGAAATCCTTTAATAAAAGTAAATTAAAAATGAAAAGTCAAAGTCACTGGAGAGCCAAGGAGCCAGGCAGTCTCTTGTTTCTGCAACCACAACAGAGGAAACAGGAAGGGGGCTTCTGTTTCCCAAACAGGATGTTCAAAGTAACACAGTGTGTGACTTCACGTGTCTCCAGCCCGCAGTGTGCAGTAATTAGTTCCTGTTGCGTGCTTTTCTAATCATCAGAGCTTTTTTTGACCCAGTATTTCAGGTATATAGACACCACAGCAACAGAGAATGCTATAGCATATGGAATTGCAGTCAGAAGGATTTAGTAAAAGAACAGATTATATATTGAAGCTTAAAGGAGTGCAGGAAAAATATGTTGGTGAACATGATCTTGTTCTGCACTCTATCAATGGTGTAGCTTCACAGGCATATATGACATTGATATGTCAGTGCATGTGTATACCAAACCCTAAATGTGATTAAGCCATGTCAGGATGTATCATGGCTTTTAAGAAGATTGGATCATGCAGAGATGCATGAGTCTATTGAATAGCATGTGTCTATCATCATCATCATGATTCAGAAAGGGCATCCACTTTCAGCTTCATTACATGAGGCAAAAATGTAGTATATAAAATGCATATAATTTGTTTGGTAATGTGGAAGAATTACAGGATTGTCATGCTGTTACTTGTTTAGTCAAATCCACTTGGGTCAAATTGACACATTTGGCTTACAATGCTTTGACTTAATTGTACAATAAATAAATTCAGTAAAAAGGCTAAAAGCTACTTTTAGTTTGTTCAGTGAATGCATTAATTGTACAAATGGCAAGTGGAATGGATTTAATGGCTTGAAACTAAACAGCAAGCTGTGTATTGGACCTAATGGCTTGAATATAATTTAAACTGTGAAGCTAATGGCTTGAATATGATATAAACCGAATCAACTATCACTTGATTAAAGACAAAGGCATTTGTTTGGTTTAAGTGCTGCAAGGACAGCCAGTCTTCTCTTGTCATCCAAACAACCTGTCCTCTAAAGGTGTGAGACCCACCATACATCTCTCCATGTGGCCACAGGGGCATTGACATTCATGACAGGAATAAACCTCCCTGCAATTGTACGAGCTACTCCTCTGATTGCTTTCCCCCAGGGATAGGCTGCCGACTGTGAGCACAGCTGGGCCTGTGAGCTATATTGGATTAACTGCAACTTTTTTTGCTGTATTGCCCCAGTAGTGTTTTATGAGCCGTGTTCCACCACTTCCACATCTGCTTTTATTGCCCATTGTGTGAGAGTGGATGAAAGTTGATTGCTTGGAAAACAGTGACATGAGGATCTTTCTAACTGGTGCATGTCTGCATTTGCAAAATGAAATACTGCAGGCTTCACAAACAAGATAGCTGAAGAGTAAAACGTAATTGAATCACCTAAATATCCTCCCCACTCCAAACCATATTTTAATTCAGTGTCAAATTGTAGGCCCAATGTTGTCTCATCAATGCAGGGGAAGAACAAACAGAAATGTTTCACTGTATAATTGATGCTGCTAACTAAAGATAATATTGCTATTTTTATTGCTTATCTAATAACTACAACAGTAGAACTTGCTAGAAGTTACATTGATATTCCAGCAGATGGTGACAGGTGTTTTTATGAGTGAGTCATTGAATAATTCCTTCAACTCAGAGTTAAAACACACATTGAAAACTCATCCAGAAACTTTGAAACATTTTGTTTTTCTTTAAAAACTGGAAATAATGTAGAAGTTACAGATTATTTATTTTTTTGTTTATTTAACTCTTGTGTAGGAGCTGTATTGCATGCAGTCACATTGCTTGTCTGAATCTATGTCCCTGTTATGATGAGGTACTAAACAGAGCATGAGATGATGCTTAGGGTATGTTTTGATATGATTTATATATATAGTTGATATGATTTGTGAAGTAGATTCTTTTGTTGGCAGGAGAAACCCTTGACAAAGCACTTCTCTCGGGCAAGGTGACAGGGTCTTCTGCTTTCTACCAGGAGCCCATACAGCCTCTTTCTATTTCTCTCTCTCTGATACTCACATACTAATAACTGTAATGGCCTCCTCTCTGGGTGATCTTTTAAATGATTGGACATATCATGCCAAGATTTGAAAAAAGACTCTGCTGCCTCAGCCAACTTATTTAATAATTCAATTCCTCTGCATTTTGTTGATTATTTGTTTGTCTTAGAATTCATGCCTTTTAAAAGAAGAAATATATCTTTCTGATCTGTGCATAACTGCCCACACAGATTGTGTCTTTTAGAAGAGAAGCGTCTGGTGATGCGACCAATCATACTTACAGTTTTTAAAAGGAAAAAGGAGTAGAAACTCTGCCTTATCATAAATAAACTAATGAACTAAGGGAAGCCAGTTTATCTAGTAATTAAAGCCTACACCAATCCATAATGTGGTTTCACAGTCAGTAAGTGGGAGGATGTCCAGTGCAAGCACACATCCAAACTGCATGTATGCATTTATGCACATGTGCTCCACCCATCACACACTCATGCACAAAAATGCATTGTGAATCACATCTTAATCATAATGAAACCATTCAAACTGCTTATTAGATTTCTTAGGACTGCATTGCTCACCTTAAGTACCATGTACTTTGCTTTTTGCAGACCCCCAGGGTTCACTGAGAAAGAATCATGTGCAGACAGAATGTTGCAACCCCTGTAATGTTTTTTTAGCTTCCAGGATGAGCTGTCAAATCTGAGGGCAGATGATTCTGTACTATTTGTTTTATTTGTGTCTAAAGGCAAGGCTCAATAATGACTCAAAAAGCATGTGTCAGATTACTCATCATGCTATATAAAGAAAGAACCTGATGTGATTTAGACCAGTGAGACATGACCCAAAACGTATCTCCGGTGAGATTTAAGTAAATCACAATATTAATGCAAATAATGCTTTGCTTTTCTTCCAGCCTTCCGTACAGAGAGATTTTTGAGGCAACATTTATACAAATTTTCATCATGAAGCACATGTCTATCTCCAAATGGCTAAGTCAGCTCGGGCTACCTCAGTACTGCACCCTATTCGATGAAGACTATGACGGAGTGGAGGTAAAGTCAGCACACACTGTGAGTTTAGACACACATGCACATGCTTATACACACACGCACGCAGAGCTGCATACCGCACTCTATACCATGCAA
The DNA here is from genome assembly GCA_032357475.1 of Enteromius thamalakanensis. Lineage (NCBI taxonomy): Eukaryota > Metazoa > Chordata > Actinopteri > Cypriniformes > Cyprinidae > Enteromius > Enteromius thamalakanensis. The sequence goes on along the minus strand of JAUCMT010000154.1, from coordinate 6,349,399 downwards.
TTATTCAAACACAGTTATTTGAAATCGCATGACTGCCTGTGAGCTTGTTTTGATTATAATCATAAACAACTTATAGAGCTGTCAGTCAAAGTGAGCTTTGAAAAGCAACAAACATTACAGAAAAGTGAAATCTAAACTTTGTGGCTGAACTTGGGAAAGCACGCTAAGATTCCGTTAAAAGCATCTCACTGAATTTAGACCAGCTGATCTTCAGCCATGCACTCTTGGCAGAACACATCACCTGGAATGTAAGTGCGTCCAGGAGCAGCAGTTAAATAGATTCTGAAAGTATTTCCGTAGCAGATAAAAGTATGCATGCTTGACTCTGACTATAGCACTAAACTTCACTACTAAAGCTACTGCCAACTAAATACTTTAACCCCACAAATAACCCTAAATTTTAAACTTCACTCTTCATTTACACAGAAAAATTTGACAGAACTGCTGTGATTGTGTTGTTATAAATAGTGATAGGCCTTACACTTAAAATCCATTGGACACATACTGTACTTCATCTTCACTTACTGATGTAATTTTGTGAAAGTTTTATGTTTCTCATAGTATAATATTCCATTTCAGATGCATTTCATTTACATTAGTACAAGGCTGTCCAATGTATTTCCTTAAGAACCACCTTCCTGCAGAATTCCATGATTAAACACACCTGAACCAGCTAAGCTCATCAAAATGAATACGATCTTCAAGTTAGCTGTGATGAAGCAGGTTGCAGATGAACTGTGCAGGACGGTGTCTCTTCGGGAGCGGGATCAGACACTAGTACAATAATGCATTTGCACATTAAAACAATTTTTATTTTTATTCCATTAAGAACCAAGATAGTTGTATGTGAAAATGTCGATGACCACCTGTCACACACAACATGAGCCCGAGATGGGTCATTTTTAATGCCCTATAACAACCCAGTCTCGTAAATTAGTTTAATCTATTTATTCGTGCCAAGGACACGTTTATTATATTATTTTCATACATCCAGCATGTTTTTTAAACTAAGATTCCACTGGATGCATCTTAGTTTAAAAAATGTGCTGGACTCATGAAAATATCGAAATAAACATGTCCCTGCACCAAATAAATACCGTGAGACTGGGTAGCCTATAAAATAGTCCAGTTGCTCTGAAATAATTTATTGTATGCTCCACCAATAACAATACGTATGTCACTGCCTTCCATACAATAATCCACTCCACAATTTAATCAGCACTCTTCGGTTCTTTTGCAAGAACAAAAGTAATAGTAAAAAAAAGAAATGAACAGTTGATCAGTAACAACAGCAGTGTTGACTCTGAAACGATACAGTACATGTCCATTATAAGCTCACTGATATACAATGCACATTAACAGTGAATCGAATTCACTAATGGAGTGCAGAGTAAAGCCTGGATGAAGAACTGCACCAATAAAACAGCTATTAGGTATCCGTTACCATTTTAACCAGTGATGAATGTGTTGTTTTCCCTTTAGTTTATGACTGATTTAAGTGACTGATATGTTAAGACTTAAAACGCACACACACACACACACACACACACACACACACACACACACATACACATATATACTTCCATAAGCTTCTCTAACTTGAGTTTTACATTTTAATTCTGTATCCTGTTTATTAAAATTCAGGAATTTAATTTGAATTTAAAATCATTTTCATTTAAATTCTGAGTGTACAAATCGGTATTTAGTACCATCATCACTATTATCATATCAAAGTACCGTAGTTATCTGATATCATCATTGTACCATGGAAGTTTGTATAAGGGCAATTAGTAATGCTTAGATTATGAGTGTTTCATGAGTATCTGTGGGCACACACACACACAAACACATGCACACACATGCTTGCATGCACGCACGCATATCACCCATCTCATAGGAAAATGGCTTAAGATCTACAAACCTTCTGCCAAAACAACAACAAAGTAGCTCATCTCTTATATCTACCTGCCTACTCAAGGTGAGGTGTCTGAATAGTTGCATGCTTGGTGACATGTTTCTTAGTATGAGAGATTGAGACCACACATGGTAAAAAAAGAGATGAGGGTGCAGAGGATTTGTCATAGCTTGTTAGATTCAGCTGTGGGTAAAAGGCAGATGAACAATGGGCCCTTACCATCATGTTATCCCTTCATTTTCCATCTCTTCACCCCCTTTCTCTCCCACACTCTGGCCTGACTTTCTTTGTGTCTGCCCCTCTGTCCATCCCTGTCCACCACCCTCTTTCTGCTTCCCCAAACTAGCCTGTTAAAACAGAGACATGGCAGTGGGAAAGAGTGCTTGCTGCTGATGTAGGAGATTATGGGTAGAATGCATTCGATGAAACCATTGGAGCAGAGAAGATAAAACACACAAAAAGAGCAATGCAGCATGCATCTGTTTCTCCAAAGTTAGATCAACACTGCCTCACCTCACTGCACCAATTCAACAGATTTCACACGGATCCTCATAGCTATGCTTAACGAATGACTTGGTAAAGGCCTCTGAATTATGAGTATTGACAGCTCTAAGATTACGAAGACATTTTAAATGACATTTTCTCTTTTTTCTTAATTAATAATTTACTATAACTTTTATTTGGACATTTGAAATGCTACAGTAAGTATATTAAGGCATTTCAATGAAATTGCAGCATGAAAGTAGATATCTATTTTAAGATCTTTTAAAAATAACCTTTAAAGATGTAAAAACAGAGTTGTAAATAAAAAATTTTTGGAGAACAACATACAGGAACAAGTGTTGAAGTATAATAAAATTTTGATTACATGTGTGCAGTCGTTCTACTTTAAAATGTCATGCTTAATTCAGTGTTACATGCTTTCTGCTTGTAATAAATTGTGACATTTACTAGCAATTTCTGAGTGAAAATTGTCGTCCTGATCGGTCTTCGGCAATTCCATGGAAGGATACATTCTTATGAATGCAATTCACAGAAATAGCTAACCTCAAGGCACATACAAATTGAAATCTTGCACATTTAGGATGGATAGAACTGGAATATAGCCACAAAAATCCAAGCAAACCTATTTTAGTTTCATCGATAAAATATGGGCAGTCCCAAATAACTCAGCATGCTGTGACAGCACATGTTTGTTACTGTTTATTTTGAAAGGAATGCTTTGGCATGTGCACTGTAAATACTAAACAGCAGAAAATAACACATAACCTTCAATTAAACAGCTCTTGTTTTGTTCTGCCAGGAACAATGAAAGCAGAGATGCCGTCTAAAACATAGCCGTGCGTTTTTGTCGTGTCAGAAGCAGAAGGAATGCATTGTTTTAAAAGGCCTGACTTTGAGGAGTGGCGAAGCACGGGCCATAATGACACACCACTAGCTTAAACCGTACACTTTTCTGATGTTTGTTTTTGTGTTTGGATGATAGACTGCCATTAGTTCTAGCCTTTGTCATTGTCACCACACATTCAAACATATTCAACTCTGTGTTTATGTCTCTCTTTAGGACTTGTTGCACCTTACAGAGATGGATCTGTTGGGTATGGGGGTCCAAAGTCGTCTTCATCGCATTCACATTCTTTCCAGTATCCAAGTGATGCGAGAGCGTGAAACAAAAAGAGGTTAGTCACTGTCTTTTTCCCACTCAAGTAAACTACTGTTTACAAATTAGCAGGCTTAGTAAGATTTTAAGATTTGTATTTATTTAGTGAAAGATACAGTTTGTAAAAACAGTAAAATTGTATAATAGTAGTAGACTTAAAAAAATATATATATATATTTATAAAAATTCCAGCAGGCATTACTCCAGTCATCCGTGTCACATGACCCTTCAGAAATCTAATATGCTCACTTGGTGCATTTTTTTTTATTATTGTTGTATTGTTATTTCAGTAGGCCTATTTGTTGCTGAATAGAAAGGTAAAAAGCACTGCATTTTTTAAATAAAAATATTTAGTAACAATTTTGTTTTGATCAGTTTTTTTATCTTTTCGAAATATGTTTTCTTCTCCTTCAAAAAAGTAAATAATAATTATAATAAATATGTAAATCTTATTAACCCTAAACTTTTTTTTTGGTTGTGTAGGTACAGGCTTTAATTGTATGCCTAATTTCAAAACAGACAATAGCTGCTAGGGGGTGGATACTGTTACTTTTTGCCTTCTGTTACTTTTACGGGCTGGTGTAAGGTGTAACATAATCATTAAAATCAAGGACTAAACCAGCAAGTAAAGTATCTCTCCCCATGCACACACCTCCTCATAAACTACAGCGGTGAATACAGAAGCAGGAGCTTATCTCTTTGTGGATGTTTTCTCTGGCTGGGCTGAGTCTGCTGCTCCATAGCCCTGCTACTACTGGACAGCCTGTGACTGTATCCATCCATGTGTAAAGCCTGACACTGAAGAGCTTCATTAATCACAGCAAGGCTGTACGTAGGGTGGGAGAGCGGTTCAGGGTGCAGGCTCAGGGACACATGCATATGGGGTCATATCAACAGCGATTAGCTCACAAAACAAAGCACTGGATTGTGGGATAGATCGTCCTGTGAAGTATTTTGTTTGTGAGTAAGGGTAGTGTCGATGCCAGCTTGGTGGAAAAGTTTTAATCTAAGACAAACTTAATTATGCTATCCTCAAGATCTTTAAGAAGACATCTTGAAACCTTGAAAGTGATACACATCTAATCAGCGCGCCAACATTATGAAGATATTGCCTCATCAGAGAGCACTCAGAAACATAAGCATTTACTGTCAACACTAATAGTGAGTCATGAATGGACTTGCTTCCGCACACACACACAAAGACATCCTTCCATCGGACTATCCACCCCTCAGAGTTGCCATGTCTGCTTATTTTAGCATGGACTTGAAAAAAAAACTAATTATCCTTACAATTAAAACATCGCCCTACTAACATAATGAAAATGGAATTATCCTTTATGTATTACCAACAATTTTGTTGCTTATTTTAGTGAATCAGGTCTCTTTTTGTGGGCTTGTTTTTTGTTTGGCAAAATCTGGCAACACTGCCATACCTACCCTTCAATCAAACACACACAGACGCGTGTCTATGAAGAGGAGGAGCAGACACACGCTGCTGTGAGCAGGAGCTGCCAGGTGATTATAAACTCTTTCGTCCATCCCGCAATCCCGGCAGACAGCATTGCCTATGGGGGCACCCCTCCACTGTGTGTAATTAAGTCCTTAAAAAGCATGTCAAGACACACACACATACAAACAGTTGGCTGACAGGCCAAGGCTCGTTTCCCAGGCATAACATACTGCCTCGACTCCATTGCTATAGTGACTCTGACACTTTAGAAAATGGGCTGTTGAATTGGATGTCTTGGATCAGTGACTTAGCAAATAAAATATTTTTTTATGTCTTTTAACCAATAAGAAAACTGAACTGCTTTTGAACAAATGTATGAGTAGTCTGTAACACAAACTTACAAAGGGTTAGAGCATAGGCAAAAGCTTTAAGCATGGTCCCTTGCTTGAGGACAATAACTATTGTTTCCCTGAAATGTTTTGGCTGTTTGAGGACTCAATAGGTGGTCTGATTAAACCGGGTTCGACACCTTTAACAACCCATTCTAGCAGAGTCTCCATTCAACTCCTGGAGTCCTCACATCCTGTGAGAAATGCAAATGTTACACATGCTATTTTATAGACCACCTTTCTCAGAGCAAAGAGGTTACATCTGATCATGCCGATAGAGAGAAGACGTCTGCTAAACAATAAAAGTATGGTTCAGCCCTGTGGAAAAGATCTTGTTAGTTTCGCAAGAAATGATGGTTTTCTCCAGGATGTTATTTAGGTAATTTTATTTCAACAGTTGTGTTTTCAAATATAATACCATATAGAAAAACTATTTATTAAAACACTATTATTTTCACTAACAACCAATTTACTCTTTTATGTCATTACGTTCCTAATTTAACTGTTCACCCAAAACTGAAAAGTCTGTTTATTTACCTTAATGTTCTTCCAAACCTGTATCATTTGTAAGCAAAAAAAAGGTCTGTGTGACTTCTAAGCCACAGTGTTGCAAATTGACTACTTTATGGTACATATATGAATTGTAAATTTTTGGAGCTTTAAAACCAATGTTTTTGTTGTATGCGAATTCTGCAAAACATATGTTTCCTAAAATAAAGAGAAACATACAGGTTTGACATGACTTGACAGTGAGTAAATGATGATCTGAATAATTTTATTTTATTAATAATATCACTACTTTATTTTATTTAAAGTATGTGTCAATATACACAGTACTCACATGTATTTGCAGCATGGCATTGCAGTGATGTTCAATGATGACAGGCTGCTCTTGTGTAGAAGGGCTAGAGTATGCTATTAAATGAAGCATGCTATTAAATGGTTGGTTGGCTCACTGCCTTCCCTGCTCTCAGGGATGCTCCTATACAGTACATAAAATTCCACACGTAAGCAGTTCTGAGCTACAGTATGTAAATTCAAGGTCAGCAATTTTCGTAATTTTGTTCATTATTATTTTATTTATTGTCCGATTTTTTATTTATTGTTTTGTTGTAGAAACTAGGATTAAGACTAAGTATGAAAATGGTTGAATTACAGAGTGGATATACGCTTAAATTAAATCCCAATTATGCAGTTCTTTCATTAAGCACTTGTGCTTTGTAAACCCTAATTCAGCATATTTTAAGAGCTTGGGCTGAGCCTTGTGAGAAAACTCATCACAGTCAGATGAAAGCCCAGGGTGTCTCTTGGATATATTCTGGGCGTATCTTGGGCGTTTTGTGGGAAAACTCTTCCCTGTCCTTGCGCTCATACTGGGTGTGAGAGTACAGTTGGCATCAGCTTCCTCACCCCTCAGTCACATCCAGCTCAGTGCCAGCATTTCATAAGAGTAAACACATATCCAGGCCAGAATGAACAGCTGGGCCCCTCTTTAAAAAACTCTGTTTTGAAATTTAATATGTGTCCAAAATACATCTTTCATGACGGATGATACTGGGGCATAAAGTAGTCATTGCTGGCGCTTTGTTACAAAGCTTTTCAGATACCTGCATTAAGCTCTCTTGTCTGCTAGACAAATGTCACCTGTAGAAAGTGTCCATTACTCTTCTGAGCAATGTTTAAATATGTTTAGGGAGGGATTTGTTGGCTTTTTGCCAAGTTGGACAACATGCCCAAAAGACTCTAATCAGAGCAGGTGCCACATTTGATTTATTCCAAAAACACAAAATGCATTAACGGAAAAAAAGTACTGAGAATTTCACAAAAACAAGAATTACTTTTTTTTTGGTTCTTGTTCATGGCCTTACTGCAAATGATTCATCAATGCCCATTAGTCTAAAAAAAGAAAAATGTATTTGGATTATGTAAAATTAAAGGTCACACCACCTTTCAAACAACTTTCCTAAGCCCTCCTTTTTTATTTTAGTATTTCTGTTTCAAACATCTGTCATATAGAAATCACTTTTTACAATCCTGATATATAAAACCAAGTCTTTCCTTGCTATTTTTACTCTGAAATACATCATGTTAAGTTAAATGGGTTTTGTATACCTTTTTGATTACACATTTAATCACTCTGCAAATCAAATATTGAAAAATACCTATTAATAACTTTGTAGGTTGTTGTAAAAATTAGATGGTAGTCTATATGAAGTCTTCTTCCTAGTAAAGAACATTTTACTTTCACCAGCCAAATTTATCCAGTGACCTGGAATAGAGTTACACTTATATAAGAAAGAATGTGGGGCTGGAATCGGACAACTAGTCACCAGTGGCCACTTAGTCCATCAATATGACCGTGCTTGACCATGTATAAGTGGCAGCTAAACTCTATCTGATGACAGCTAGACTGTAAACCGAGAGGTCAGATGTAGTGGTGCTCACTGCTGAGCAGCTATTTGCCAGTGTTGGAAAATACCAGTAATGACAAGCACATTCCACATCACGTATATCTGAGGCATAAGATAAAGCTGGTAAGACTGAAGCAAGTTTTTTTTTAACTCACATTTTAATGTGGTTCTATCTAGTAACACAGCTTAATAAGACTTTTTAAAATTATTCTCAGAAGGTACACAAAGGAATTAAGCTTGCACAACTAATAATTTTGTAAATACTTGGTGGTAAAGTTTGTATGTGTCTGTGTAAAAATTATAATTATCACATTATTTACAGTCCACAGGTTTATGATTCAGAAAATCACTCATAAGAGGAAATTCATATTTTCCTGTTGAAAACATTGCCTTGATGATTACATGTTGGGGAATGGGGCAAGATTACTCTCAGCCTTGGGTGGAACCCGTAGAAGGAGAGATAGGCAGAAAATATTTAGATGAGCTCTATTCGTTGCACTTCCTGCGACTGTGAGATGCAGACTTTGCATTTTGCTCATCGAGATGCTATACAATCCGAAGATTAAACACATAAATACATAAAACAATTCCAATCCATCATTTAAAATTGTTCACCAGACTCCAATTGAGGTAAAAATTAGCTTTGGTTTTAAAATGTAATAGTTTCTTGATCAGATTAAATCAATAATTACATAGGGCCGCTTTCCCGGATAAAAATTACACTTAAAAAGAATAAAAGGTGTAATTTTATTTTCATATTTCAAATGTTCCTAATTCATGTCACCTAAAGACTTTCAGAGAAAGGAGAAATTTAGAAAAATTTGATGATCAGTTACAATGGTAATTTTTTTTTTTACCTTTACCTAATAATTTGCACCAATAAATCAAAAATATATAGCATGAAGACTGATTTCACTGCAACTTTATCATTGCTTTAAAAAGCTAATATTGTAAGCACTGAGGTCAGAATACATTAGACACATTATTACAAACAAATCATTATGCATGAGGTATTCTCATTTGTCTGTATACTTGTGTCTTTTGTAATTTGTGTCATCTTGAATTGTGAGTTACCAGTAAAATAACTGAATCCAGTCCTCCTTCAGTCAAAACTGCTCGGCTGGAGGGCTGTATAGGTCCAGTCAGGTGGTCTGACTCCACATTAAGGAGATGAGAGCATCAGATTAAGCAAAGAATGTCTGCTCTCAATCACTGGAATTAGGATGGCAAATGCAATGAAACAGTAGAACTCTATCAAGCACTAGAGATACTGTTTATACCAAAGTAGAAATACTGACATCACATTTAGCGGGCAGGACTGATTTATGTTATTTACAGTACATGCAAAAACAACATAAGAAACATGAAATCAAGTCAAGGCAAAGAAGGTCTGTACTGATTTTGATGTGCAATTAGATTGTTACTTAAACTGACTTATCATTCATTATGGATATTGTTATCTTTAGTTGTGTCTATACTACATAACTCGAGAACTCCAGGGCTGAAGAAACCAGACAAGTTGCCAGATTCACCAAAACTCTTTCTTTATGTGATCTATTGCCCATCAACATAATAAACGCTCAATTTCAAAGTTAAACGTTTAATTGCATGGAGCTGAAGATTGATAGCAGTGCTTTGAGTGGTGTCTTTGACAGATATATATCTCTATTTTCAGGACAATGTCTGGTTTTGACACTTGACAAATGGTACTCTAGGCAGGTGTGCTGTAACTTAAGGAGGTCTATTTCAATCCAGATGTATCCTTTTCAGTTTTTCTAGTGCACACACTTTGTTAATAGTGAATTCATTGTTGAGGCACTAGTGCTTAGGCACTTTTGGTATTTATATGCAACTCTACAATACTAGAATGCATTTAAATGGATAGCTTTGGTTCTAGATGTTTGCACAATGTTTTGCACAACATTCAAACAGCAACTGAATGACAAAACAAACCAGCATGAACACCGCACTTTAGTCAGAACACACCGCACCCCATCTCTCTGCCTGAATCATTCGGGAAGGAACTCTGCCTCTGTTGTTTGTTATCATCCCACTGACAATGAAGAGGAATCCAAGGACAAAGAGACGGGAAATTCTGTTCCTCACAGACAACAGAAAAAACTAAAAACGTTTAGCCATTCTGATTAGCCTTTTCTAAAAGCATTTTAATGGTTGACAGTTAAATAAATCATTGTTGACCATATAAGGTATACAATATGAGAAGAGTCGTCTATTTTTAGACTATGTCAAGTTTTAACATTGACTTTTTCAGTACTGACTTGACACACAAAAGAAACTTTCCAAAAAGTTTAGTTGAACAAAGACAGGCCAATAATGTTCGGACTGGACACATGACAGAGGAGAGAGCTGCTGGGGGCAGGGGGCCGGCTGGTCACTTGTGAGATGACTCCGAAAGTCCCGCCCATTGAAGAGGGTGTGTCTGGGAAATCCTAAATCACTCCCTTGGGGGCTGAACTAAGGAGAGAGAGTGAGCAGGGGAGAGAGGGACTTGGAGGAGATTGTAAGACTGCTTGGGAAACACCGGGACAGTTCATAGTGGGAGGTCAGTGGCAACATAACAGGATTGTCGTTCACGCTCAACTTGTTGTTGTCCGTCAGTGTGAATCTGTGCACTAGGTCGCTATGCTTACTGTGGAACTGAGAAACTCTTACTAGCAGACTGCACAAGGAGAATATTTCAGGGTTTACATACTTGGAGAAGCTACAGCTTTAAACAGGTAAGGAAAAAAAGCTTAATCGTTGTGGAAAAGTTATTAAAGGTTCCTCTAATTTTGTATGTAAGTATGTTTGTATCTATCTATTTAGAATATATAAAAACTACAAATGTGTATACATGTATAAGTATAATTTTGACTTTGTGGGTACATTCAGTAGCTGACAGTAGCTGCTGGAGAGGGGGTGTCTGTCTATTATAAAGTCTCACAGCAGCAGCAGTATCTGTTGTCTTTTGAGTTACTCATGTGGAAAAAAAGTGTCAGCCACTGCTGAGGACTTTAATAAATTTGTGATTAATATGTCACAAATCTCCCTAGTTGACTCACAGCCTGAATAAAGCACTGCGGGTCACATCGTTGATGGGTAGCAGGGGGTTTGGGGCTTGACATCTCCTCTCACCCCTTCCTGCTCAACAAAAGAACAGCCCAATAGAAATTGGCTGTTTGACTATTGTTTGATTAGATTAGTCTGTGCATGTGAAAAAGCTATGAATATGATTGCATAACAAGAACAACTATCAATGAGTGTGGTTACCTGTATAAAAACACTGTATCAAAACAGCTCATCATTAAAGACAAAAAATTTTTTTTACTATCTTAATGTCAAAACCTACACAGATATGCATATATATTGAATAAGTACATAAAATGCTGAAAATATAATTACGGATTAACTTCAAATCTTGTCATGTTATTAAGCATATCAGTGTAAGCCTTTCTATGTAAACATGCTTAATAACTTAAAAAAATCCTGCAAAGGAAGCAGGACCCTTTTTGTTTTGGCCTCATTCTGTCCTCCCTTCGTTGCTCTTGGTGTTTGTTTGTTTGTGGTGTTTTCCACTCAACATGCTCATTACAGTAATTAGGGAGCAGTCGTGTTGCATGTGATTGGACTGGAAGATCTTAAAGAGTCTACTTTTAGCACGTAAAGCTGAGAGACGGATGTGACTGCTGGCTCCACGCCTTCAGTGAATGGGCGTGTGGTGTGTTCACAAGTCTGTATGTATTTGCACACTTCCTATTCTGATAGGCTTTAGCGTTGGGACTGCATAATGAACCGCTCAGGCCTGATTTGTGGCTGTTGTCTACTGGTAGGGAAGTCCGTGTTGAAGCAGAAAGTGTTGTGTCTGTCACAGGGGGCGGATGAGAGATGTTGATGTATTGTTGCCCATATGTTCCTTTCTCTGTTTGCAGCTGAGTGGTCCACATTGGGAGAACTATGGTGCATTCTTGGTTATTTTGTCTCCTGTTGCTTTACTGCTATTGTCACTGACAAAGGGACCTTCAATCAATGAGACAAACAGTGACGTCATAGAGGAAGTGCTAGAACTCTCACTTTACAAAAAGTAGACTAACGTTTTTTCTTCAAGACCTACAGTACTACCGTTGAAAAGTTTGGGGTCAGTTTTTTTTTTTTAGATGATGATGAGAAATACAGTAAAAACAGTAATATTGTGAGAAATTATTTTTAATGCCGATTTGGATGCATGTAACATTTCTTACTATCAATCAAAAGCTGCTAGCTACTCTGCTTAATTTTAACATCTTTAAAAGGGATACTTCCACACTAAATTAACTCTCACGTCATTCCAAACCCATAAGACCTTGGTTTATCTTCATATCACAAATTAAGATATTTTTATGAAATCTAAAAGCTCTCTGACCCTGCAAAGACTGCAACACAAATGCAGTGTTCCCAATACAGGCCCCAGACTTTATATACTGGACATTTATAAAGTAAACAAAAAATCATAAACTATTTCATTAGTTTACCTGCATGTTACATGATCATTATTCAACATCAGGGAACCATGAACATGGCAATGTTGTTTAATTATTGTAATAATAACTTACTTTACTGCATGTTTCAAATACATAGTGTTTCTTAAGCCATCCCATACAGCCACTAGGCTTATTATCATTACATATTATCATGAGAGATGAGATAAAATGCTGCACTTACCTTGTCTGTGCAAAGTTATAATCCAATTTTTCAACTTATGTCATGACAATTTAAAGCAGCTACACCTAGTAACTTTCACATGATCCATGCAGAAATACCAGAAAGGGACATGACCACAGGAATTACGTTAGAATAACCAGTCGTTAATCTCCCTAAAATAATCCCACTACCAAAAGGACAATTCAACCTCACAGCTTTACAAAACATTACAGCAGTAATCTACATGATGTCAAACATCTTAACTTGCATTTAACCTGCCCAAACTCTTATAACCTACAGTATGTATGCTCTGTGGTTCTACAGTTCAGTGGTGGGTTCTATTAGAACTTCAGAATGTGTTCTCCACTCCTTCAGACCAACATGGTTGATGCATGGCTGTGTGTTAAGAGCTCTTTAAACCCAACACTTGCTTTCCTCTCACTTGAGTCTTTGTGTTCCAAAAGCAGGTTTGAATTAATTAAAGGAGAACTGCATTATTCACAAGATTCCCACCAACTCCTGTGGGGGATGGCTGGACGGTGAAAGGGCCAGAGAGAGAATAGTCGTCTTGTTGTTTTGAAATGCGCAGAGAATTTTCCTCCTTCATGTGTTTAACCTTTTTGCTCTGACAGTCAGAGCTCTTTGAAAACTGTTGTACTGCATGCACATTTTGAGTATGACAAAAACACTGCGTGACCTTGACTGTGATTGTTATTGTACCCAGTACAATTCCTACATCTATACTCCTTTGATACCTTTGCATAATTGCCTCAGGATAATCCATTTAAAGCAACTTGAAATGAGCAAGCAATCTGTTATTGGCAAAAACTCAACAGGGGATTGAAAGACAATCTAAAAAATTATAGTTAATTTACTCAAGCTTATGCATTTTGTTTTCTCTAGTGCATAAATGATATCATATATAGCATTTCCAAGCTGCTCTTTTCCATAGAATGGAAGTGAATGGTGACCATAGCTGTTGATTCAAGATTTTCTGGATTTTCAGTGACAGCTTGTCTGTTTGACACATAAAAGCTACTGTAATGACTTAAATGAGTTACATGGACTTCTTCTATAATGCTTTTTTCAAGCTTTAATGCCCCTGCTCTCCATTCATTTTCACTGCATTAAAAAGAGCAGCTCAGACCTTCTAATAAAAGGAAAAGTAAGTCATACAGGTTTGGAACAACATGATGAGAGAATATTTTTGGAGGCAATCACCCAAACAGTGTGTACAAGCCAGTCTAAAAAAGAATAAAATAATGGTTTTACTGGAGAACAAAGACACTTAAACATTCTTGAACATGACATTGTATTTGCCCGGGGCAAATAAGTGTGTTTGATATAGAAGATGATGTCAGCCAGCAACCAGCTGTGCTTTGCTGTATTGAGAGAGAGAGAAAGAAAACGGGCTACTGTGATTGACATTTTGGAGTGAGGTCATATGATGGCATGATGGTCTAGTATAATACAAGCACTTGAGAAAGAACTGTATAATCAATAGGGAGTCTACAGAGAAAATAGCACAGCAACACATTAATTAAGAACCATTTAATGAGCATTTTGCATATTCATGGCCTCTGGGGAGGCAGAAAAAGTTAATGGTTTAATTGTTTAGCATATGTAATCTAGAGCCACAGGGGACTCATTTCTGCATTTCGGCAGTGCTGACAGCTGTCTCTCTGCCTCACCGCATGCTGAAATGTTGAAAATTACACCATGCTGAGCTCTTAGACACCATGTTAGCCTACAGTGGCCTTTTGACCTGAGCTGAGAGCAGAGAAATCACTTATGTTTCAGATTCCTATTACACAGAGTGGTTTATGTAAGAGTTACAAATAACAGGGACATTTTACATTATAGTGTCCATGTTATGGGTTTCTGCTATTAATATAATAAAACAATGTAAGATAGTGCTTGTTCACCGATGTCTTTTAAACCATATAACCATAACTTCATATGTGACTGTATTTAACTCAAGTTCATCCATCCTAGACAATAGCAGTAATTAAATAGCATTGATTTAATTTAAAGACTCTTGCGGCTAATGATGAAACATCTATTCACAAGAAAAAAATGACCAGAGCCTATTACACTGAAATAAATTTATTTGGCTGTTTAAATGCACATTAATATGATTTGATTGCCTTGTAACCTAAGTAAGGCTCTATTTCAGATGAGAGGAAATATTTTTAAAGAATAATTTGGCCAAAAATAAAAATGGCCATAATTTATTCAATGTAAATCAGCATGACTTTATCTTTATAATTAACATTTGTAAGATGGATTTTAAAAGACAGGAAGATGAGCAAATGCTGTAAAAAATGTGGCATTTTTCAGTGACGTGTACCTTTAAAATCACAATAACCTGTGAAATATTTACATTAAAGGAAAGATTTATGATCATACCTCTTGAAATGACCTCCTTCCGGGACCTAAAGGGTCTGCCCCCTTTAAAATCTGATCCCTTAAAAAAAAATCAGATATGAGCATGCCAGCTTTTTTCACTCTGTTCCTATTTTTATTTTTAGAAAGGTCACAGTTGCTCTCCTAAAATCACTGGTGTACATGAGTATTATGACTCAGACCCCTCACTTCCCCTGACACAGGAAGTGCAGATCTGCCTTCTCAGATGAGCATGACTATCCCTCACACGTATGAGACAAATTCATCTGAAACCAAAAAGGGATTCCTGACTAGCCAGTATGATAACTCTGTAACACTGATCTGTGGATTTTAATGTCTCCTAGCTATTACACACCACATGAAAACAGCACCAGTGAATGGAGTCTCATATTTCAGAGCCCCCGGGACAGCTCACAGGTGCTCCAGGTGCATAAATATACAGCTGAGGTATTCCTAGCAGGATTTCATAGCACTGCAAAGTGCCCTGATCAAACATTAAAACCCCGCTCTGTGGATCTAGTCATTATACACCAGAACACCCAGAATGTGTAAAGAGTAACATAAACACAAATAAAAAAATTTTACAGGTGTGTGACAGGCATAGTCTGATAGGTGCATATATTTTCTTATCCTTTAAGAACAAAAGGTCCTAAGCTATACACCCAGCCTGCCCAACTGTAATCTTAGGGCTTGTTGAATCTAAAATGAAACAAAAAAACAACATTAAATGAGAGCAGTCACATGATAAGCTGATTTAGGACGTTGGTGGTCATGTATGAGTAGATCTGTGGAGTGGAGGTGACTGTGGTTTGTTTGCAGGTTCAAACACCCCAGCAGGCTTTACCAGGGAGTTTCCATGTTTTTCCACTCGCCACAGATGCTTGTGCAAGGGACCAAAATTAACTCTTTGGAAAATGTATTTTTGTTTCTGTTATAAAAAAATGTAGCTTATTTGCAACAAGCGCAGAATTCAAAATCAAAGTTATTTTCTTTTATTTTTATGACAATTGTTAATTTCAAATTTAACATTTACATTAAAATATTTATTTTATTTATATATAGGCCACATATATTCATTAATTATCCAAAATAATTTATTTATTGTTATTTTATACATCAGTAAATAAAGATACTCCCAAACTAAACATTAGCCATTGTGGCAGATAACAAAACAATAATTTACTGTTTTAATAAATTATAAAAAGCTATGTGACACTATTTTAACACTCCTACTATAACTATATCCTATTATTACTATATGGCTATAATCAACTAAGCTGTCCACACTGCAGAATAAATCTTATTCAGCCTGTGTCTACGCCTTGTTGATCATGATGGGTGCAGTCTGTGAAATCTTTCACAAATGTGTTAATATTGCAGTGGGTGATTTTTTTTTATCTTAATGTCAGGAATGGTAGCTCAATTTTTTTATAATGTTAAAACAAAGACCCTGATTCACTTACATTGGTCATATCAGATAAATAAACAGGGAACTGTCAATCATTGTATTGGCCTTCTTATATTATATTTAAATAAATCAAGATGTTTTATTTACTCACCAAAGCCAAATTTCACTCACATTTGAAGCTCATTTTTCGAATCTATGCAAACCCTTTGGTTTGTGTGAACACAATTGAATAAAGAAGAATCTATATGAAACTGTAAAGTTCATTCAACTCAGTTTATTCACTTCCCTGTAACTTTAACACATTATATTTTGTGAACATGTTTTGGTTTATTGAAAACTGGCCAAATGTGTTTTACTTCAAACAACCTAAGACTTTAACAAGACCCTTTAAGACCCTCCCTTTAACAAAAAATGTTTTGTGTGTGCAATTGTCTTGTAATGAATCATAAAAGACAAAATGTGTCAAGATGATGTTAAACAAGAGCAAAACATA
The DNA here is from genome assembly GCA_032357475.1 of Enteromius thamalakanensis. Lineage (NCBI taxonomy): Eukaryota > Metazoa > Chordata > Actinopteri > Cypriniformes > Cyprinidae > Enteromius > Enteromius thamalakanensis. The sequence goes on along the minus strand of JAUCMT010000154.1, from coordinate 6,332,590 downwards.
CAGTTACCTTCAGTTAAATACAGTTGAAAGTACATTAAACAATTCCAAAATAGCAGAAATATCAAACTACAGTAATTTTCTAATCATCAATGTATCAATCAAAGCAACAGGAATTGGCTCCAGAAATACCTACTGTAGTACTTCAAATGTGTGTACTCAAATTCAGGAGGTCTCAAATACAGTCCCAGAAAGATGGCTTTGCATAGGGTACACTGCAAGGGTCCAGAAGAACTTTATCTTCCTACAACATCTTTAGTGTCTGCAACTTCAATTTGTGTCTTCTGAATTACCTCCTGAGTGCCGGCAGCGTCTGTATACTAGAGGAAGTGTGTAATACTAAGTTTTTGTGTATTAACTTTACCAAAGCATTTATCATCCTTAAAAAAAATATATACTCACCTTGTACTAGTAAAGACTGCTTCAATCAGGTACTTTGATGTCATTAGTCTAAAGGTACAAACAACATAATATATAAAATTTAGCATTTACATTTTTAATTTCACTAAAAATTGCAAATTAAAAAATAAATAAATAAAGATGTCATTGTAAAATGAAACTCTAACAATATCAGGCCAGGCCTGTGTTTCCCAAAAGCACTGTATGCTTAAGTACATTGTAGACCAATTGAAACCAGTGGAGCTACGATCAACTTAAGCTTAAGATGATTTTGGGAAATGTAGCCTTAATCAGCTCAAAACCCACCATCTTGTGGAATTTTGCAATATTCCCAATTAAATGTATAGTTTATCCAAAAATAAACTTCTGTCATTAAATACTCACCCTCATGTCCTTCCAAACTCACAAGACCTTCATTCATCTTTCGTCGCATGTATTGGATTCAGCTGACATAGAACAAGCAACAATCTATAAAGGTGTAAAAAATAATTTAATGTAATTTAATAATCATATTTGAGATATTTCATGATATAGTTAAATGTTTGGAAAACAAAACAAATAAATTTTAAATGTGGCGTTATTTGCTTCCATGCTTTAGCTAACTGTGTAGGATATATGGGTTTATTTAACTGCTCATATTTTATTAATAAAATGGAAAACTCGCCCCATCATCTATTCCAAAAGCACACAATAATGTCACAATCCAAACACCCAACTCCCAACCTCGCAATATTATAACAGTTTCACAATAACTATTCCACTGCAAAACAAAACACTAATAGCATACTAAAAACACTAACAGAAAAGATATTGCCTTAACACAATGAACTTTTCTTACCTGAATAGACGCCATGATGTACCTCCTTCGCGCTGTCATCATGCATTGGAATATCCAGTTTTTTTTTTGATGGACAAATGATAATTAAATAAAACTAAAAATGAAACAGTTTAAGTGAATTAAACACAATAAAATGGTTTTTATTGGAAAATATAATATAATATAATAATAATATAATATAATATAATATATTTGTGTTATTTTAATAAAACGAACAGTGGCACATAAACTATTTTTTGAGTGTATGAAGGGAATGAGATCATGCCAGATCTTAAACAGAAGCGCTGTCAGGGTCCAAGATTGAGTTTCACTCATCACAAAAGAGACAAAAGAGGGTGACGGCAACGCATGTGTGCTCCGAATAACCCCAACAGCGCTGTTTAATGGGGTCAACACGTATACACATTCATCCAGCGTCTGGGTCATTGAACTCACTTACCCACAGTTTTCTCTTGACTTTCTCCCCAAATTAACATACAAAAGTCACAGTTTTATGGACACCAGCGGTGCTGTTTTGAATATTAGTATACCGGATTTCCTTTGAAAACTCAAAAGAAAGAGTGATGCCTTTAAATCTAGCTCATCCATAATTCCATAAAATCAGTCTTCACTTTCACTGCACCAATTAGTGGTCTCCGTGCTGCTGTGGAATGCTAAAGTAAACATGCATTTGGAGACAACAAGGGAAGATCCTTATCTGCACGTCTTGTGGCCAGACTGAACGGAGTTCCTTCTCTTTGAGAGCAATGTCTATTTATTGTTTCTCTCTGTTGCTGCCAGGAGACAGGTCTATCAAACAATGTTGCCTTCCAACTTACCTGTGCCACAGGGCACACATGGCAGAAGGTTTCATAGAAACACTAGTTGAGCACCTGAAAGAATGTCAGAACAAATAACACCCAGTAGCATTTTGCCATATCTGTGTTGTTAATAATACATATAAACACAGACTCACAGACTGCCAGAATTATAAGCAAAATAATTTAAAAAACACACATTAAAATGTTTTTAAAAGGTGTTTTTTTATGTTTGTTTTAGCATGGAGACAATAAAAAGGTGTCTGTTAAGACTATTACATTATATTATTCATCAAGGAATCTTGAAAAATCAAAAAATCAGAATCAAAAAACTGACAAAAATGTCTCTTTAGCACTAAACTTAGCATATTAGGTTCATGTGACACCGACTGGGTGCTGAAAATTTTTGCAATTACAGGAATAAATTTAAAATTAATAGTTAAATACAAAACATTTATTTTAAAAACAATTTTTACTGCATATCAATAATGTGTATTTTTTGTTGACTATTTAGGTAATCTTGTATTTTTTTTAACCTTTTACAGAGCTGAGGATGATGGCAGAAGGGAGGTTTTCTAGTCTTCCCAGGAACATGCATGTTGGGCGCCAGTGTCCACTCGCATCTTCTATGGATCTGCTGAGCACACGGCCTGCCATGGCTGAGATGCCGGTCAGCAGCTATCAGGGAGTCTCCATTCATGGTACCCTGCCTCGCAAGAAGAAGAACGGCACCACTTCCCCTGTGAAGCAGTGGGAGACGAATGGAAATATGGGGTCATCAGTATCACCATACCCAGGCCGATATCGTCTGCCACCATCACCGCTCATACACAATATTATCGAAGAACACCAGGCTTTCCACTCAGAAAGGAAGAACAGTGTCACATCTAGGTAAGAAATACTGTACCTCTACATACTTGTCCCAGTGATCTTTGCAAAGAATTGAAAGCTACCCAAATGTTCAGGTTTTGCTATTTTATTGAATTTTCTCAGTGTGAATGCCCCTTGAGGTAAATAGGAAGTAACATGTGATATGGTTTAAAACTACACAGTCAAGAATAAGGTCAAGTTTTAGGTGAAGGTTGCCACAACACCAACTTAACTTGCCTGCTCACGACAGCTTATGTACTTTGACTATATATTTCTAAAACCCAACACATGACAACGAACAAGCCATAATGGTCACTTTTCTGACAAAATATAATCAAGACTTTTATATCTCAAAATTGATGAATATAGTGATTTGGATGCAAAGGTGAGCTCAATCAACAGCTAATATAGTGAATACAGCATCAGTTAAAAACTGCTATTTACCCTTGGCTAGAATATATTTGTGCAGTGTGTAGTAGTTCAATAAGAATATACTGTAAATGCAAACCTCCAATGTTACCTCTATGCAGTAACATATTAACCCTTTGTTTTGGTTACTGGTTTATTAAGTTGGCCGTCAGAGCATTTGACACCAAATCTTCACCTTACACCTTCAATCCCGTTAACTTTACAGTCTTCAGAAAATAGGACAACTGAGATAATAATCATATAATAAACCTTCTGCTGCTGGCTCAGTCTCATGTCCAGGACTGTCTCCATCTCTTTTCCTTGCGTCTTGCCTCTCTTTTTCACTGTCTGCCTACGTCTTTTGCCATAGCTCTAGGCCTGTTTAACTGTATCGTCCTTACTGGCTGTCTGATCTTATCACACTCAGCAACAAAGAAGCTTGTGTTTGTCCCATATTAACGCAGACTAACTTAACAGGTAATATATCTCACCCTCAATAAAAGACCTGGCAGATATAGTAAAGTAATCTATGTCTGGCTCTGTAGACAGTATACAGATAAAGGGCAACTTCTACAAACGGCACAAAATAAGGCCTGAATTATATTATAATTTTTTTTATGTATAAACTCACAATCCCAAAACTAAATGAACTTTTGATGTTCATAAAGGTATATTTCCTGTAAATGACAGAATTAAATTGTAAATATAATTAATATTTAATAAAAAAAATATTATTAAAGCATTTAATTGCTAATTAAAAACAATAAATATTTACGTATAGTAATTAATATAAAAATTTATTCAACAGATTAAATAAAAAATTACATTATATTGTGCATTTAATTTTTAGAAACTCATTTTAAGAGGTAAATATAAACATTTCATTATTTAAACAAGCTATTTTTGCTGGATGAGAATTGGCCTAACATATCTAATATGGATTATATATATAATAAATAAAAACATGTGGAAAGTACCAAAGAGAAACAGTTTCCAAATCTGTAACAGTGTACAGACCATAAGACAAAACATTGATAACTTTTTCAGCAAGTACTTTTACCAGAAGCACTTTAAGAAATCTAGACAGACTAAATATATTAGGCTTTTACAAAAACAGTTTGAAGTGTAGCTATGTGTGTTTGTGTGTCTGTAGTGGCGTAGGTGTGTGTTTGGGTTTCCATAAGCCCAATGGGCCGCATCTGTCCCTTGACATTTGAAGGTTACCTAATATTAGACTTCTATTTCACAGCCACAAAGCTCACTGAGAAATGGGAGGTGAAAAATGACCACAGCACACAAAAGAAGCTGCTCTGGGCTTGCAGCAAGGTTAGCAACGACCTCTCATAGCAGCCCAGTCACCATAACAACACCTTATTGCGACTCTGCATGACACATGGAAAAAGACATAGGTAGGACATAAACACTGTGTAGGTATAAGAGAGCGAGAGAGAGGAACCTACAGCAGAGAAAAGGATTGACACTTCTCATTATCAACATGGACCTACACTGAATAAGCCCAGAAGCAATAACTAGCGTACTATTGGATTAGATTTATTAGAGTTGGAAACTTGGATGGCATTGTGATTAAATGGCAACGTCCTGAACGTCTGGCTGCAGAATGCTTCACACGTTCGAGTGTGTCTGCCTGCAGGTGAGTAGCCAGATGAGACAAGATGCCTGTAGGTTTTGTTTCAATGACTGAAACATTAATCTTTTATCAAACATCCAGTATTTAAGTGCTTTTCCTTACTACCTGCATGTGTGAGGCAGCTGTTCTAACACAGACACACAACTCTTCACAGGTTAAAGTGAGGACTGTAGATTTATAGTTCGACCGAGAGATGAAAGAATTTTTGAAAAGACAGATTGGAAGAGAGATTGAGAGAAAAACATAAAGAAAGAGAGACAAAGGGAGAGAATGAGACAGATGAAAGAGATGGAAGAGCAACAGTACCACTTGATTTACTTGTTAAAGCTGATTAAAGTGGTTCTAGTTGTTGACAGAATCCACTCAACACCCTCATAACTACATGGCCTTGTCTCGGAGAGTGCCAAAATTATCTTTGGTTTAGTCTGCCTAATGCTAGAAATGGCACGTGGTAAACATTACACAAAACAATGAAATGATTAAACATTTTTTAGTCTCTGATGGAAATATATCAGCGATTTCCTGGTGTTTTACTGCTATCACAATTAACTATTACTTTGTCATCACATCTCTATTGTGCAATTTACACAGTAACAAGATTTTTCATTTGAGGACATGTACCTGTTTAATTTTTAATAATTAGTAATAATGTTTGCATTTTACTTCAAAATACTACACAAAATATTAAAACTAATTACAGCATTTTCCCATCAGACAGTGCCACCTATCTTTCAACATCATTATCAAGACATAAAACTAAAGTATTACATATAAGTAGATAAATGTACTCACGTGAGAGCTCATTTAGTCATTTAATTAAAATGAATAATTTACAAGAAATGCATAACAGTAATCATACTTAATAGTTAACATGAAGTGCATACAAGTAATGATATTAATGTTCTGTGTGTGCTGGCAGACTCAGGTCTTTGCTGAGCTGTTCAGTATTATTATGTAACTTCGTTATGGTTGCTAAGCTCTACGGAACCCAAACATTCCATCCAGACTAAGAGGTGGTCCAAAGGATTTCCTTCTGCCACACAGTTCTGCTGATGTGACGTGAAACAGATTTGTTGTAGTCTTTTGCACTCTCTTTACTCTCACACGCCCATTTACATTATATAAAACTATACTGAATTCACTAAATCTACATAAAGGAAAACCTTTGCAGTTTGATGTTAATAATAATTAAATAAACATTAAAAAGCATAAAACAAAAGAAAATTACAGTTTTTAAAATAATTTTGTCCCTAAATGGTAATTAAACTCCCTCACAAATAGGAAGGTATGTTTGTATGGCATAGTCATAGGTTATCTCCAATCTGTTGGAGCAACACAGTTTAACCGCTGACATATCTCAAGACATTCTCGCCTTGGTTTACACTACGGCACCCCCCTAATAGTTGACTAATCGTTAGTTGACCAGAAGAGGCTTGGAAACTCTAAGTGTATCTTTGCATTAAAATATATATATATAATTGTCAAATGAACCAATTCAAATGAAAAACAAATTCTTAGATTATGTAATCCATATGAAACATTCATATGGTATCCACTATTGCTGGACACAAGTAAAGCACTAGTTTATCAAATTATTAAAAAACACCTTTATAATCAGGACGCTCATAGGCTTGAACGCTCATAGGCTATGTAGGCAGTCAAAGGCTCATTATAATGATTTAAATAGTTGCTGATGCTAAAAATGAACAACTATTAGTTGACCAGAAAAATTCTTAGTCGAGGACAGGCCTAGTTTACACTAATCAGTACAATCACATCATTGGACCGAATTCCTACTGAAACTCCCTAAACTCCCTCATGAACTTCACCGTAACGGTTCACAGGGCCGCACTGCCCCTGTCGCCTTGGCTGTGAACTGCCTTTGATTTATGTCTTACAATGTGTGGGTGATTTCTGGGAGTGTTGCATGTCAAATGTCCCATTTCTCTCCTGTGGCCTAAGCATTTTGAATCTGTTTCTGGAAACCCAATAATAGCTTGTCCATCTCTCTAGGTTGACATGTCCTCCCTCGGCTATCTAATTATGACTGGCAAGACTGTAAGGTACAAATCACCACTTTGAGACACAATACAGCTGTGGCTTGGCACAGAACGAGCCAGAGATGGAGATTAATGTTTTTCTTGAGGCCATGTCCTCACGGCATGCCCTCTCTTTGCGGATAAGATGGTATGTTCGGCCTGGTCCCAAACTCAAGTCACTCTCGGGTCGACCCGTGGGAGTGCTGACAGTGTACTCTTATAGCACACTAATGTAAGCTTTAAAGCATGACCTATTGCCTCTAGAGCAACTTTCCACTGGATGTCCAATGGGAATTTAAAAAGGAAATCAGTTATACTTTTAAGTTTCATCAAATGAGAAGCAAACAAACAACCCCCCCCTTCTTAAACATTCTCATATTTCCAGTTATCTAAGGCTTTTTATATATCTGAGCTCTCACCCCAGGTGCCACCTCCACAGTGAACCTGAAAACCACCCTAATTCCCCTAAGGGGGTGAGACAGTCCACCAAACACCCTGGTGGTAAGAAAGAAAGAAAGAGTCATAAAGAAAAGTCAGGTTTTTGTGTAAGCTGAGATGAAAGGGACTCTGGGTAAAGGCAGAAAGAGAGAGGGCGGAAAAATCTAAATGGAGAAAAAGCTGAGCCGTGCACCTCGACCACTCGTTCTTCTCCGTGACTCTCTTCACCACCATGGTTCCTGCGTTTCACATAGAGAATCTAAATAAAACTAAAAATTCAGTGCTGACCAAGGGCCATCTCTGCAGTTAGGGTAAGTCACATCTAGACCATAACGTTAAAGCTGCAGGCAGGAATAGAGGTCATGAGAACAACTTCTATGTCCTGTCTCCTCCTATGTTTTGTATAGATTCTGTGTTACATTTGCTCTAAGTTAGTCTCTTACCCAAATGGTTGCACTGAAAGTTTATTTACACTTTTTTTTCGAGACTTTGGGAAATTAAGACTCAAGGAATTAATTTCCCTTTTCCTGGCTATAATCCTTTAGAATTTGGGGTTTAAGTCTTCATGTAAGCATAAATCTGGAGAGAGTCACAAGAGTGTGTTTGTGTGACAGAGAGCCTCTCTAAAAGACCTGACACACTCATCCCTCAACACTTAACCCTACACTTACTCACTTTTAAAGCTTTCTTAAATTTTTACTGAATTTAAACTGATATCTGTATTAATTTCAGTAAACTTCATGCATTTGGGTTGGTGTGGAAGTCATTGAAAGTAGTGTTTTTTTGGGGGGATGGTGGGTGTTTGTGTCTACATGTTGTGGTCTATACTGTGGTGTAATGACCTCAGGCGAGAGGGGCTGAACTGGAAGGCACTTTACTGCAGTTCAACATAAAGTCTGCCCAGAGAAGGACACACACACACAAACACACACACACACACACTTACAGTTAAACCGGCAGGCAGCTGAGCTAAAGGAGAGTTGATGTGTTCGCTGAAGAGAGTTCTTTCTTTTTCCTGCAGGGACGGTGCAGGCATGGACCCTACTATGGAGTACGTCAAGGTAAGTCTTCATATTTTAGTTTAACATGTGCATGTGGAGTTTGAAATGATTGCTCTATTATGGTGAAAAGCCACTGGCAATGTATGAGGTAATGTTTGAATGGCAGAAACAGACAGAAATGATCTTAGGGCAACCCTTAACCCTTTGAGATATCCAATACTATTCAGCTTAAGGAGTTTTGTAAGTGTAGAGTTTTTAAAGCAGGACAGGAATTTCATCTATGCTGGATGTTGAGGATATGAGGGATTGTAGTTTATTGACTGAGCGCTGAGTAAATATATGTATTACATTGCACACTTGGATTTGCATCAGAGATAAATGTGTGCGTCAGTAGGAGTAATCTTTGTTGTATAAACATTTACGCTTCCTGATGTATCTTACGTGCTAGTTAAGAGTGATTAGAGTTAAGCCGATTGCAAAAACAGTACACTTGTTTATCAAATAAAGTGCACTCTCCTTGACCTGTCTAGGTACTGTAGTTGATCACATTTGAATCTGAAGGGAATAACAGGCAATGTCTTAATACATCAGACCTTAAACTCGTGCAAATTTAAGCCAGAGCTTTTCATAAAACACAGGAAACTCTACAGCCGAAATTTCTGATAAAGATCTGACAATTTCTGTGTTTCCTACTGTGCGAGGGGCCCCTGTAGACACATCCTCAATTAAAAAGGCACAATTACTAGGAGGAAATGAGCTGGTGATGTTTCAAGGCTCTGCAAGCAACATATGCAGTTGAAATTACAGTATCAAGTTAAGAACGAATGACAAATTTCAGTTTGCCAGCAAAGGGAGAATTGTTTCCTGGCTATATTTTGACCTGGGGCATCATCTAGCAGTTATGAAAGCTCTTCATCACACAATATGACTGTGTTAGAGCACCCACGAGTCTGATGAAAGATATGGTGTGGCATATATCTTGAGTGCCTCATTCGGTTAGCACTGACTGAATGAGATTTTCCACTGTGATCACCTGCAGCCTGAGTGTGCTGTCACCACACAGCTACCTCTGTCAGCCTGCTGAGAAACTATCCATCTCTCTCTCTCTGTCCTCCCTGTAGTCAGTTGCTCAGTGGTTTGCATCATATTGGGGTCTAGCAACTCTCTGTGAAGAACAAATATTACCTCACACAGACAACAAAACCAAAGCAAACAGCACAAACACAGTCAGTAGCAACTATACCTTAGTAGTGCTCCAACACAGATAAACATACAGTCATATTTAACAGAAATTGCACAAGCCTTTTTTTTTGTGCACTATTCCTTTGATGACAATTAAGCATTTTTTACCAATACATGTTCATTAATATAATTTACATAAAAAGTAAATACTTTTTGAACTAAATTTTTTAAATTAATAAATAAGAATGATTTAATTTTATTTTTCGTATTTTGCCATTGCTAATTAATATTTAAATTACTAAAAAAGTGAAAAAATATTTTAATTAATTAATTGATCTGTCAAACGATTAATCATGATTAATTGCATCCAAAATAATAGTCTTTGTTCACATAATATACGTCTGTGTACTGTATATATTTATTATGTATATATAAAAATAAACACATGCACATTTAGGAAAAATGTAATATTTGTACATTTAACACACAAAAACATACATGCATTATATATACATAATAAACATACATATATTGAGTAAATTTATTTTGAATGTGAAAATAAATCATTTTACAGCACTAGTTATATGGAAATATTATTAAAATGATTAAAAATCAAACTCATCTAGATATTCATGTAAAAAAAAAAGATATTCACCCTCCTCACCAGAAGCCTATAACAGAACATTACAGGAGATGACAACATATCCTCAGGGTAATAACAACCATGAAATGTTTCAGATGAACTGCATCTACACTGGCTCTTTATACTCTATTTTAGGAAGGTCTCTGAACTGTCTGCCTGTTTAATGTGTGGCCATCTGTAAGCATGCATCTGCAGTAATCTGTACTGCCATGTGAAGTTTTGCCAGTCAAAACTCTGCTGAAAACAACTAAATCTAGAGGGTGACAGAGTCTTCATCACACCTGTGTGTTTGGGTGTCTGCATCGAGGTCTGAGGTGGTCATAGCTTCAGTAAATCAACCCTCTTCCTCTCCCTCAGACTGAATGAATGTGAACCCTCTACAGGTGGTGTTGAGTTTCCAGAGTCATGTTTATCAAACACCTGGGTCTGTACATGCCTAGTGTCTGAGCAGAACTCTCTCAGTAACAGAAGGTTCCCATGCAGATCTGTGCACAAGATCAAGTCATCTGTCCAAAAACCACAAACGGATTTGTTTTTATCATCTTAACCAGTAAACCATTTAATACAATATATATTGAAATTATGATGCTATAATTAGCAACAGTTCTATAGACATATTATAATCAGGGTAGACACCATTTAGTTTGATATAAATAATACTTTCCTTTCATACTGTTACCTGATGTTGAAAATTCCCCCATGAAACAATGAACAACAACAAAAAAAACCTTTTAGTGATACTTCTGTCTTTTACAGCTTGTTTTTTTTCACATGACATTAAATCATACAGATGGTTTGTAATCAATAACCAGTTTGCATCAAGTTTAATTTAATGCAGCTTTTTACTGTTAGATTTGTTTTGTGCCTTGGGTTTTTTAGTTCAGTTGTGCTGGTTTTATAGCCTTGGCCTATTTTTTGTGGATCTGTTGGCTAAGTAATGTCTTCTTCAAAGTTTACAGGAAGCTAGCCATCAAAAATGTGGGATAATTAACGTCCAAGACCTCATGCACTGATATCACTTCCTGAAGTCAGATGAGCCTGGTTTTAGTGTTGTTAGTGAAAACTGTTTGTTTTTAGATGATATCAGATCAGCTGGTGCTTTCCATCAAGGTCTGGGGTTGGATCAATGAGTCAAGTTTAGATGTTGGATCAACTTTTACTCAGTTTACATCTCTAACCCCAGGACAAAACCTTAGCCACACTACTTAGGGCCAATCATCTAAATTTAATATCAAGAACAGATTATATGACTTTTATTTTATTTATTTTAACAATATAAAGCCTTTATTCTGCTCTTTCTCTTTCCTTGCGTGTGAAGCAGAGATGAAAGAAATTGGAGCTATTATGATCAAAGAGGATGTGGAGGGTGGAAATTGTTTGGATGACTTGATGTTTAAAAATAAATAAAAAATTAGGGTGGGAATCAAATCTATAATCTGCAGATATGACGCATGTATCACTGACTTCTTGTGATTCATACATCAGTGCCACATTTGGTTTACTATAAACTACATGACATGTTGGTCTCATTAGGACGTTAACACAAGAAAGATAAATACATCTATTTAAAATTTGAATACAAACTGAAAAGTGAGTTTATAATGTACAATCAAGAACTTTCCAATAAACCATATTGGAACTGTACATTAAAGCATTTTAGATATTAAATAAAAATATATAAATAAATACATAAAAAGAAGATTAGTAGAATGAAGATGTAGTAACCGTCATAATAGTTTAGGAAAAATGTCAACATTTTAAATCAATCACAATACTATAATAATATGATATTTCTATTATATAATATAAAATTTGCTACAAATTTACAGCTTTATTTCACATAATTTAGTCTTTTTCTCAAAATATTATGGCTTCATTCTTGTAAATCACAGATTTTTGACTAGTTACTACAACTTTGTTGTACTTTTTAATATATGTTTAATATTTAATAACAGATTTATTTCCTGTTTTCTCCCACACATGCTTACACACACATCTTTCTGTTCTGATGGTGAACACACACACTGTTGCTCAGTAAGCTGCTAAGCACTCATGAAAGAGCTTTACTGGAACAATGAGGCAGTGTTCACTCTGTGGGATCTGCTGCCCTGCGAACCCACAGAAAGACCTCCTCAGTCCGGCCTGCAGCCTCTCTGAAGGCATACACCAGCTAGAGACAGAAGCACAGAAAGCCCGGTTTTGAACAGAGAACATAGACCCAGTGCGAACAGCTCAAAGGGCTTCTGTCTCTCAGAAGACGAGAAAGACAGGAAGCACGGAGATCTGATGGGAGAAACTGACACTGACACTCATATTGTCAGATGAAATCATATCACCATTGCTTGCTATTTCATATTCTGTAGATAGATCAGATAGACAAAAAATGGCCATGAAAGTCAAGAACTTTAGGTCAGTCTGCACACAATAAAATACTAAAGATGTAATCAGTAACATTATTACACAGCACAATATTTTTAATTAACAAACATATTCTTAATAGAATTTAACTGTAAATTCTCATGAAAATATTACAGGGATATTTCTATTTATTTGTTAATGATTGACTGACTGAGCTCTGTATGCAATAATGTTTAATAGAGGTAATATAAAATATTAATAAAATAACTATGTAAACAACTTACGAATAGCCCTAACGAATGCTATGACTTATTGTTTTACTTTTGTATGACCCTATAAATGCGTTATCCAGAGTTTTCATTAAATTGAAATGAAATAAATAACATGTGGTGCACTCCCTGCATTAAAGCCTTCAGTTACTATAATATAATGTTTTGGCATGTATTCCAGATCTTAATGCAGTGATATTAAAAGTAGTATTTTTAGAGCTTTACCTCAGGGAACAAAAAATCTTGTGCATAGGCATAACTTGACTGGTGATGAAGATCACTGATCAAATTCATGGCCTTAGGGTGGATAATCTCCGGATCTTTACATGACTGTGAACTTGGAGCAAGACTGATAAAACATTATAAGCTCAATGAACATTTTGTATTACATATTGCAACAGATTAATTGTCATATCACTCAGATGCCAAACTAAACAAAGGGGAAGATTATCAGTGCATTTAAAGGTTTGCCAGAACATTAGTGAAATATGAGGAAGCCACTATGAGCCACTCAAGCTTGCGTTGAATATTATTACTACTGCACACGTTAAAGAGACACAACACCCCCTAGTGTTCATGTATATGCACTGCAGCTTTGTAAACTACCTAAGAATAAATTACAGCAAGTTTTCACAGTTCTTTGAAACAGCAAGTCTACCGATTTGAGTGAGTACGTAATAATATTAAAATATGTAATAAAAATATTATAACATTATTGAAAAATAAAGAAAATGTAACCACAAAACCTGGCATAAGCAGCACTGGCATATTTGTAGCAATAGGCAAAAATACATTGTATGGGTCGAAACTATGAAATTATTTCTTCATGCCAAACATCATAGGCATATTAAGTAAAGATCATGTTCCATAATAAGATATTTTGGAAATTCCCTACCTTAAATATATCAAAACTTAAATTTTGATTAATATTTTGCATTGCTTTGGTCAACTTTAAAGGTGATTTCTTGCACTCTCAATTTCCATATTTACAAATAGTTCATATCTTGGCCAACCATTGCCCTATAATGTAATAGTATATCCTAACAACCATTTATGCTTATGTATTCAGCTTTTTTCAGATAATCTATAAATCTCAATTTCACAAAAAAAAAACAAAAAAAAACCCTTATGACTTGTTTTGTGGTCCATGGTCACAAATAATAAATGTTTCAACAACTTTAACAAATTAAAACAAAAATAATTACAGTCTAACCACTGGATGAAGTCTCAACTCTCAGACTTGCTGTTGGAGTATCACCTTAAAATAGGGACTTGCTCACATTTTGTAGTATTTTGCATTTTCACACTGTAAATCAAATTTTCTCATTTGCATTTTTTGCCTGCTCAGAAAAAAATGAGCAAGATGGAATCAGAATTTTCCCAGATTACCCTTATTCACCCTATAAACACAGATATGCTATTCAGCTGGAAACAGTCACATGCAAGCACTTTACCCTTTGAACTATGCTCTCTTGAAGTGAAGTCAGTCATGTATTTAAAATTTATCTTTTGCTCTAGTGTACAAAAACATCCCGTTGGCTGCTTTTTTAGCAGACCATGGAAAGGCAGATTTGCTCGCAGGACCATGGTGATTTTATTGAGCATAATTAGGTAGTTTAGGAGCCCACTCTCAGGGAGAACATTCCAGTGTTGGTCCGAGGGTGTGCCAGCCAGCCATAATGTCTTTGTTTACCCCTTAAGAGCAATCTGAGAGAAACATAACAAATCTGTTGATAGATGTCCAACTCTGTGTGTCCAAAAATGGCTCTGGATTATGTAGAACAGCACACCGTTTTTCTACTTGCATTCTCATATTTATTTTAAAAGTCTACCGTGAATGTTCAAATAACGATCATGTGAACTCTGCACAGACAGTCAGATGTTCCTGCTTCCACTAAAGCATAAAATGATCCTTGGATAATTCTCATTCATGTTGTAGAACTTGATTTTTTACAGAAAAAAAAAAAAAAAAATCATACAACTCAAGTATTGCTGTCAAAAACTAAGAAAACAAATGTACTAAGATAATCTTAAATAATAAAATTATTTATAAAAAAAAAAATACACAGAAAAAAACTGCAAAGAAGCATTCTCTTTAATGGACTTGTGTGTGTAGACCAAACAAAAGTGCTAATGTTATGAAATCATTTTTGAAAGGTCCTTTCATAGCCACACAATATTAAAAGGTGCAAAAACACACACACACACACAAACAGACTCACCTCACAAACACACTGTGAGCTCTTATTCAGTCCGGTCAAATGGTCTGGAAAACATGAGTTCTCTTCTGTCCTCTAAACTTACTGAGCCTTTTCTATGGGGTGGGGGTTCCTCTCCCTGTAATTGACAGAACTCGTAATGCTGTTAACAAATAGGCTAATCAACAGAAAGCGCCCGTTATCCCCCCCCAACAAAAGCCCCTCTAGTTAGCCAACTAGCCGCAATAACACTTAAGTGCTGTTTGCATGTGACTAAGAGACAGAGTAGTCTTGTTATTCAAACCCCAGTGGGAAAAACGAGTGAATTTGGCCGTCTGGGACCCTTCAGGCTCAACCGGGCTCTCTTCACAGGGTCAGGATAGTCCCAGCTGGGCAAGAGAGCTCTGCCTGCTGGGGGAATGCTCTTTTATATTAACCCCCTGCTGTTACAGAAACCCCTCTGGATTTTAGAGTGATGTTGTGATGATACTAAAAGACACAGTCCTGGTCCTTCAGTGCAGACCTGTCACACAGCATCACCGCTCTCCTCATCTGCCTGGAATACTGCTCCTGAAAGTCCTCCACAGGAAATGCTCGCTCCTGTCTAAAAAGATTAGTTTCAAATGTCATTAGTGATAAGCAACGGTTTTTCATGTCACTGAACTGCTTGATATCAGATTGTATCTCAGCATGTTCTCATTTACTAGCGATATGTGGTACTATTGTTTTTTGTTTTGGGTATGAAGTGATAATTTTCATCTTTTTAAACCTTTATAACAAGGTCTACAGAGTATTTAAGCCACGCAATGCTTCAGATGTCTGTAAAATCCAGTATTTGTTTGTTTAATATAGTATTTTGGTTGATTTAATTATGCATTTAGCTAAAAGGAGTGAGCACTTATACTAAATTTAAGTTTTATCGTGCTAAAATCACAACACTTCTAAACTCATTATATCATTATATAGTGCATTATATTAGCATCACTGATCAGCTGATATGGATTTTTGAATGGCCAATGAAATGCAACTACAAATCTCAGAACTCAAAACATAATATTTAAAAATAATATTTACAAGCTTCTGTTAATTGGCCAGTTAGGGATGGCTAAATATTATCTTCGTTCAGTCATTAATTAGCATATACCTAAAAAACTCAAAAGCATTGAAATTTGTAAGAGAAAATGCAAGAACCTAAGAAATTTGAAGCCCTAATATAAATACATCTTTCCATCCCATTTCTTCCTCCTCTATTTTCTGACAAGCTGTTAGAGGTTTTGAGGAAAAGGGGGGTTTGGTTTAGAGGCTGGCTGTGTGGCTCTCATGCAGATGGCTGAGCTCTGATTGGCTGGAAAGTCATATCACATGGAGTTTAGCACGGCTCCTTACATGGGCTGCCCGGGGGTGAGAGCAACAGCATGGAGCAGCATATGCACTGCTGAGCGCACAAACACATGCACTCACACTCACACTGAGAGAGTTCACAGACAGTCGCTGGGCAGCTATCATGCTCCTGTTCACTGAAGGTATAAAGCAGAGTTCTGGAGCTTAAAACGTGTAAGAGTATTTCCACTGATGAGTGCCACAGAATCAAGAGCGATGTCGGAGAGATGCAATATTTTAAGGAGCATCACAGCAGCATTGTGCTGCTTCTATCAGAAGAGCTCTGTAATTGGAGCCAAGGTGAGTGAAAGCTCGTTAAGATGACATCTGTGTAAATTTACGTGTCAATTTATGCGTTCATATTATATATAATATATATTTAGATTAAAAAAAAAAATATATATATAATTTAACTACTGTTTACTGTTAATGTATATAATTATGTACCAATTTTGTTGGTTGCCAGTAAAATGTAAGTATAAAGGTTAATAAACTATAAATAAATAGATATAAAAAAATGAAAAATTAAAAAAATGTGGCAGGAAAGAAATGATTGATAGAGATGTGCCATAAAAAGCAGGTCCATGTGTAGTTTTATTGTGGCAGCGTCTGGTCTGGGTTCTTTAGATATATGGTTCTGTTTCATTATAGTAAGTGAAGGTGTCAGGCACACGCTTACTTACAAGTGTGTATGTGTGTTTCTTCCCATTCACTTGTAATTGTTCAGCTGCACATCCTCCTCGTTGTCTTCCAAACCATTTAACCAGTATTGATTGAAATCTTTTATCTCTGTGGCTTGCAAATGGGTCGTAAGTTTGAACACGTGTGGTTCTGTTCACTCATCTAATGTGTCATGGGAAAAGGACAGAGCACTGCTCAGGTCAGGTTGAGTGAATTTATGGGCAATATAAAATTGGCTGCCCTGCATGAGGCTGTTACAGTTTTATATGGAACCGGTGTGGAAAGAAAACCATCAGCCAGCGCGTCATACAACTATTCAAAACGTATGGATTAATAATAGCAACAATGTTCAAAGACTTACTTTACACAGAGACTACATGGGGTTTCCGCCAACAGGATGAAATGCTTTAAAATTTCTGAGGGGCTTGAAGTATTTCTGTGAGTCTCCACAGGTGTGGCTTATTGGTTCTTTCTTAGGGTGCATGAACTACTGATCTATGGTCCATCAAAACCTAGAAGCTGCTAGAGCATATTAGGTAACAGAAATTCATTGAACAGTCTTGCTTTTAATCACAGTATTCCTGTAGATCAAACGGCAGAGCATGGTACTAGCAACCCCAAGGTCATGGGTTCAATTCCCATGAACTGAAAGATGCATAGCATCTTGCTTGGAATAAAAGTGATTGCATAAATGCAAACGTCACCAACACTGATGACAGATTCCTGGCTCGTTGATCAGAACAGTCTATATTTTCAAATTCTAAGGCTGAATTGGCCAGAAATAGCAGCATGTTTGTTATTTCTCACGTCTGGCCGGCAAACTCATCGGACCCTCACTTACAGGGCTCGAACGTCTGTTGAAAATATTTGGGTCTGGTCAACATTTTTTGGGCTCGATTCTAAAAATAGAGCTAGGTTGTCATGGAGACTTCCGGTCTTTGCGATGGTGTTGGGGGTCAGTGGGTGTTGGAAGGACAGAGAGGGCAGTGTTGGTGCCTCTTGTATGAATTCTTTCTTTTGGAGAGGAAGTTTCTTACGGAACGGCTTCAGTCATAGAAAGCTTCATCTGGCAGCGAGTGACTTCTAAGTAAATTTCTCAGTGGTGAAAACAACTGGAGGACTTTATTTTGGTCAGCGTGAGGGGCAGCTGTGGGAAGGAGGTTGGCATGTACTGTACAGTACAGCTGTGAAAGTCTTCCACCTTGCATTGGCTTGAAACTCAAACCGTGACAAGTCTGCCTTAAATAAACAGGCTTACTCATTTGGCAGAGACGTATATTTATACCTGACAGAAACGGACTCCACTGAATGTTAAATAAATTGTTCTTCTGAGTTGGATCTTTTTAATGATTTAGTGTTCGCGGCATGCGAACGTAGAAAGTAGTCTAACTTTGAACCCATGTCTTGAGATCCCTGTATCATTCTTGGTTCTGTTTCTGAATAAAAGAATTTATCTTGTGAACCATTTTTAAACACCCAAATTAATATATTGAAATGAACTGAAAAGAATCAGGTCTCCTTTTATTCTAACACTTCCCCCACACACTGGACATGCAGCAGAGGTTCCCCGCACACTGACAGTGTAACACAGCAGAAGTATCATAGCTGTGGCAGAAATAAAAGCTCAGCAGAGAAGTGGGACAGCGGGAAGGCTGTCTGATTGACAGGCTGCTGGAGAGGTGCTGACACAGCCTGGCACAATCCCTTCAGTCTACACCAAATGTTTCACCTCCTGTCTGTGATAAAAGAATGTGTTTTCGGATCAGGAAATAAATTCATGTGTTCAGCAACTGGCAGAGTGACCAAGTAGCAACTACCTGCACTTTAGTTATATATATAAACCCCCCTGAATATATCCATTGACAAGTAGGCATTACATACAGTATCTGAATGTAAGCAGTAAGCTGGAGGACAACTACCCTCTTGAAACACTACTTAACACTTGTGTTCGAAGCTGAACAGGAAAGGCATTTCAGAATCATTACATTTTTATTTAAAATTACAGTTGTTTTTTTTTTGCTATAATGTGCACTGAATCATTCAAAATCAGACCATGATCGTTAATTTCAAAATCTTTCATCTACATTTAAACAGTGTTCAAGAGGAAATGCTGTATAATTTGAGAAATTGAGGGGGGAAAAAATTTGTAAGAGTTTTGTTTTTTGTCAGTTTTATCTCCTCTAATTCTACCTTCCTCAGGCAATCTATATGACTTCAAGGCATTCTCCAGGCTCAAGGCTTTCCGTTCTAACAGGATGGCTTCCAGCAATTTTGAGTCTTCAGGACAAGTGTGTTCCCTACTTTTCCCCTTCTTCTCTCGTTTGCTATACAACAATTTGAGCACGCTTGAGGAAACATTAAAAAGAGGCCATGTTCAAAGTGATCCAGCACAGCTGCCCCAGGCCCTAATCTCCCCTTCTGCCCTTCTTACAAAGCCAGGGCTGGGCCACGCTGATTGGGACAGAACTGGAATGGAATGAGGGGGCTGGGGGATCATAGATTGAAATAGAGAAAATGTGATTAAATGAGAGAGAGGGGGAATCTAGCTTTTTTCCTGAAACTAAAATGCCCTTTCAATCCACACAATGTATGATGCTATTTGATATCAAAGTTTTGATATTTATTGACAACTAAATAAATTGTTGTTTTTTTTATATTATTTTATTTAGAAAAAGAAAAATAAATTGGTATATTCATAGTATATTTTAAAGTCAAAAAGTATATATATATATATATATATATATATATATATATAAACACTTTAAATGGATATCAGTATAATACTGTAACAAATATAATAAACAAATAATAATGATTAAACATATGCACATTTATAGAAAAATAAACAGAACAATTTGTGTAAGAAAAGTACAGAAAAAAAATAGAACATTTTATAGCCAGGTTAATGCTGATTCTCATCCCTAAATTACACCAGAAATTTGTATTTTAAATACAATTAAAAGGACCATAAATCTTTCATGAGCATCTGTCACTTCCCCAGACTCTGACGGTTTGTTCTTTTAGCTAAGATTAGTCCTGCCCTGTCCAGGAATACATGACGATGGCAGACACACCAGGGACCATCTAAATGGACACTGTGATGGGGGTGAGATAAGACAGGAAGAGGTCCTGTGTTTAAAGTCCCAGGAGGCTGATGGGACACTCTGATGGCCCTCTTTGTTTACTCTGGTTCAGGAAGGGTGTGAACCCAACACCAAAGCCCAGACCAGGTCGATTGTCCTGCATATAAGAGGCCACTAATGACCCACTGAACCCCTTGGGAATCTCAACCTACAGGGTCGATACAGGGGGTGTCCATCCTTCGAGCCCCTCACAGGAAACAGCAGGAAATCAGATTTTTACATTTTATATGTTAATGTGATGCTTATCCATGCAAAGTCCCACCACGATGAAGGTCTTCAATGTAATTTTTAGCACATCGCTATACGGTTGCTAGGATGTTCTGGGTGGCTGCTGATCCTCTGATATCTAGGCATGACTAAGATACCTCTTTTACTAAGGTCACGTATTTTTCCTCTTTTATCGTTCAGCTATTGTAAGTCAGATCACACAGAACAAAAATAATTAGTTCTCAACAAGCTGCAACAGTAAAGGTATTACTCATGTCTGTAGCACAAATGGTGTTCAAATCTCCAATCATTAGTACAAATATGACTAACTATCTACATGTACCATCGGATTAGCCGTCCTGCTGGTTTCCATTACAACCACAAATCTCATGAAAATGATCTCCATCTTCAGTCGTGCACTTTGCACTAATCCTCGAAATTTCCAGATCAAACATGTATTTTTAACCGTTCCCTTACTAGGCTGCTGAAAGGCCAGTTGTGGAGTACACTAAAGAGGATTAGACATTCAGGAATCAACAGGGGAATGTCATCTCATCCATAATCATTATCCAAAAGCGGCTTTCCAGAACAAATTCAGCCTTTGAGCGCATCATCTTTGACCAGAAAAGCCATGAGAACAGTAATTTCTGACGTGTGCCAATATGATCTAATGTGCGCTTAGTCACTCAGCCATGCTTCTGATGTCTCACGAACTCTACTACAGAGAATGACTCTTATTAATACTGCAAAGTGTCTCATATATCGTCATTATGCGAGCTATTCTTCTGTCGATAGTTAACCTGTGCTCTGCACTTACCCAATGAGACCTTTGAACCTTAATTCAATACATCCAAATGCTTCACATTCAAAATGCATGCCGCTAGTAAGAAGCGTAGCAATCAGCCCCTCAGATGTGCAATGCCAATATATAAATGGCTACAACTAAAAGTAGAGGTGATTGATTTGATGTACAAATATGTCTACACCGCTGCTTGATGGAGAGAGTATTTGTCATGCTGCTATCGAGCTGCTCGAGCAATTGAGCTTTGGCTATTTTTAATCATTTACGGCCTCAGTGCACCTCTAAATGGATCCACGATGTCGTAGCGCAGAATGAATGCAATGGCCATGCCAGATAAACACCACCTCAGCTGGCATGCAATCACAAAGCAGTCATAAAATCTAAAACGTGAACATCAGGTCCAAGAAATATTCCCATTTTGCACAAGCATATTACAGTCTCGTGCGCATATGTTTTTACTAAAAGATCTATTTTGGTCGGTTGTTTTAATCATTGTATTGTGTAATACAGTTGAAGACACCAAGAGCAAACAAGTGCTTTGGGATGATTTTTCCAGCCAGAGTAAAAGTATGTGTCGTCTGGTCACTGTAATTTGTGGCTTGCGGGGTGTTGGCTTGGCTCGCTGTTGTCTAAATGGAGAGGGTGTAACGCTGTCACTCACTACAATACCAGAGGCATCAGAGTATATTTCAGTCCTCGCTGTGGCCTGGGTTTGTCAGTCTCTATACATAGTAAGGATTCTTAGAAGCTCCTCCATATAAAGGGAAAAACTGTCCGTTGCGTGGCATGACTTGAATAAATTCACTTTAATAAGCACAGAACTGCTTTTATAGTTGGCTTTTAAAGAAATGCACCACTCCTTACTTCAGAGGGTTTGTTAAAGCCTTTTTAAGTAATCATAATACCTGACCATCTAAAAAGTGCCCTTCAGACAGAGTCCTCTGAAAACATTTTGCGGTTTTAAAGCTATTGAATGATCAGTGACAGAGAGTTGACATGAGGATAAATCGGCCAGGATTATCCACTAGCTGCTCAAAAAAGGAAGTGATAAGACTCAGCCATATGTTTGTGTGAGATGCTTTCCCAACAAAAATCAGTAACTCAGAGGCTAGAATTAAGAGATCTTATGGCAAAGTTGTTGGATATCTACTTAGGGTCGAATGTTCTATAGTACAATGTTCTAAGTAGTACAACAAAGTGTTTAAAACCCTCATAAAATAAATAAGTGATTAATACATGTTTATAAACTTATAATTTATACATTTTTTTGCAGAGTGATTTTTTATTTTAAAGAGCATTTTAAGTATTTTACTGCACATTGTGCCTATGATTGCACATGGTTTCAATCCTGTGGTATGTTTGTTGTTTTGGATGCTTTGCAAAATTTGTTTTTTGGCTAAATAGAGAGTTTGTCAAATATAAAGATGTCCAGCATTGCCAGGCTTATGTGCAGTGGTTTGTGGTGGACCACAGCGACAGATTGTGGTCAGTAAGATCCTAATAACTGCCTGACATGCCTGACAGACACTGCTCGGGCTGTGGGTCAGTGGACATAGAGAGGGAGAGAGATACTGACAGCTAACCATCCTCTCACTATCACAGCAAACTCGTGCACTGTCAGTCCTAGGAAAAAAATGGCCTTTTTACATGCCAGGTTTTTTTTTTATTCTGTTTTAGATGGTTTTACACAATGTGTGCCTTGATAAATCTTATATTTAAAACAATATTGTAAACACTGCCCATTAGTGCAAAGAGAGTCCTTAGTAGTCCATAGGCAGCAGGTTCAAGAGAGCACACTGCCTGTATGAAATCACTTGTTATGATTATTGACGTCAATGTACTGTACATCACCATGGCTCTCGGCCATACTCTGATGTCTTGGGAGTTTTAAGAAAACCCAAAGCTCTTAATCGTCAAGTCATAAATCCTATTTTAATCTACAAAGCTAAAGCGACATACTAAAATGGGACTTGTTAATAAAAATACATAACAGCATCACTGGCTCTGTGGCCAGTGTGTGATGCAGCTGACTTGATTTAATCAATCAGTGTTGCATCAACTGAAGTTTCCACTACTGAGCGCACACACACACACACAAAATCAGTCATCGATTCCAATTACCTTTGCCCTTACGTCAGTCTTAATTGACATATTACTCAATAGACCAGAACTACAGAGTTGAAACGAGGAGTCCTGCTGGGAATTTTCCCCCCACACACAGATTTAGCTTGGGGTTACGCTGCAGTGCCGTGCTTGAGTACCCACTGCGTAAAACTACCAGCTAGAGCACAAAGGTACCACTTTAGGTCTCTGAGGTTGGGTACCACACATAGCTGACATTCCAAGCACTTAACTAAAAAGAAGGAAACACAAGATTATGTTTGAAATCTAAAATATGTAACAGCCTCTTTTTT
>JAUCMT010000154.1:6289047-6308778 GCA_032357475.1 Enteromius thamalakanensis | reverse complement strand
GTTTCATAGAATGAATACGATTAATAAATGCATTTCTTTTAAGCAGCTTGTTGAAAAGAACTCTCTTAAATTCCACAATTGTGAAATGCACAAGCTTCTAAGGTGACTCGCATTATTCCGACAAACCAGAAAATCCTTTGATGAATCAGAGCAGTGGGGCGTTTGTGCAGGTAAAGGTACGGCTTGCCCTGCGGGTTAAGGAGGCGGAGACAGACAGGAAGAGGGAGGGACTTATGCGTCACAGTAAACAGATCAGCACAGGAAGCACAGGACTCATCAGCCAGTCAGAGGCAAAAAGAAGGGAGGGGAATAGAAAAGAGAGGAGACTAATAAAAGATTGATACACATACTTCAATCAGAGACTAAAATACTATCTAGGGCCAACATGGCTCTGACGTACTCTTCTGTGCCCATCTATGTGCAGTTTTCAAGGGACAAGTACATCATGGATGGACCACCGGAAAAGCTTCGGAGAGAACTAGAAGAAGAACTGAAACTGAGCAGCGAAGAACCAAGGAGCCATGCCTGGTATCACGGAGCCATCCCTAGACAGGTACAACTTTCCTGGGTACACGAAGAGGGAAAGGGGTGGGATATCATTATGGGATAATGCTTGGATTATAGTGGATCTCTGTGGTGAGTGGCTGTTTCTGTGATATAATATATACTGTATGTGAACGGTTACCACATGTCTGCAATACTGTTCAGAATTGAAATCTGGCAGAGAGTAGAGATGATATTTCTGCTGTCAGAGCATAGCTGTTCTCTCCTTAAGTGACAATGAAGTCATGCCTGTATCTGGCACTCAAACATTCACTTTCTTTGTAGAAAAGATAATGAATTAAAGACATGTGGCCATGTTTGCTTCAGCTGGAGCGCTGGCCAGTAATAGTTGATTTAGGGAAGAAAACACTGAGGATATGACTTGCATTAGATGTTCTCATGCCTAACTTGCTAAATGTATGAAAAGTACCATGGAAGTATGATAAAATGATGTTGAAGATATGCATTATTTACTTTAAAATACTACCACTGCTACTGTAATATCATGATTTAACGGCTACAGTGCCTTAATACTTAAAAAACAATGGTTAAAAAAATGTGAAACATGTATACATTATATATTTTACAAGCATTAAATTACATATGTGTATATTGTGCAAAATAGTAACCAAAATATAATGTATATCTAGTATCTAATGTAATTGCTTGTCTAGGTGAAAGGGCACATTAATGATTAGATGCTAGAAGAAAAAAAAAAGAAGCATTTATAGTAGAATGGGCAAGTATTTGCTTTGCAAGGCCCAAGGGCTCTGGTGCATTTAAGAACCTATGTAATAATTGATCAATACTTGTTCTGAACTGGTTACAGGCGCCAAACCTGTCCAGAACAAGAAAAGTCACTTTCACACCCAGTCTTGATTCCTGATAAAGGAAAACAAAACACTGAAACGAAGCACTAAATGTGGTGTTTGGACTGAATGCTAGAATGCATAGCTTGTTAAATATATAACAAACAATATCTCTACTTGTACAATTCACTGCGCTCAACCACTATATTCTGGATGGTTCATTAACACTGAGCTTTATTCAAGCCATCAACACTTTTTCATCATGGCAAACATCACAGTGCTGACAGCTACAGATCCGCTCTTGTAAAAACCATGTACCCTGGCTCCTCTTTCCCATGCTCCTTTGCAGGATATGCCCCTGAAACTGACAACTCATCCATCACTAATTGTAACAGAGTAAGGGTTGTTAACGCAGGGATGAATCATGACTGCTATTTGACCCGAGGTGTATTTATTTAACGGCATCATATGATCAGAACCACCAGCATCCACAGTCTGGCTACTGCTTACACCACAAATATAGTCAGAGAGAACAAACGTATTCAATCATGGCTCAACACACCTTATGAGTGACCTTAGAATATAGTTCACTGGGGACGAATTTATAACAATGAATCAAAGGGTGGCCTTAAAACTACATACACATTCTCTACAGTTACACTATCCATCAGCACAGGAATCAGTTAGTCGGATTCTTTTATACGGTCCTTGGATCACTACACACCCTGTGATTATCACAAAACCCCTGACAGCATGTGTGCTGCACTACAGCTTGTTTTCACCCAGTCTGACCTGCTCGGCTCAAGTTAATCAAGCAAACTGCAGACAAGGAATGAGGAAAGACAGGCATTTACCGATCTGACATGCATCTTTTTATGACCAGTGGTGTGTAATGACTAGTTCTTGTTTTCAAAAACGTTTCCTGTAAATGCCCGTCTGTTTTGTTCACCACTGTGGAAAAAAAAAAAGATGAAAACAAATTAATAACAAATGACAAGGCAGGCAGCAACCTGTGAAACCTTGCATATTTGGACAAACAAAACGCTAAGCTTTTTAGCTGCTGTTTTAGCTACTGTAAGAAAGTCCTGAGAATAGCTGTTTAGCACACGGTCATAAACACTTAAAGATTCTAATCACACTTAATGACTGTTTTCCTGGTGCCACTGCCGCCCCACAGCTCTCCAAACACACATTCTAACACATTTAGTAGTGTTTGATCTTTACATGAATACAAAGTGAGAAGCAATATGAACCAATGACATAAACGTGCTTTAATCTAATCTAATCTTCTATAAATGAAGCAAGACATAATGATATAATAAAAACAAATAATGAAATATATATATAAAAAAATATGCCCTCATCCATTATTCCAGGCTGATTTTTCTGATCTCCAGAATGATTTACATACTGACTCATTAATATTCTGAACAGTACATTACGTTACGTTTGGAGAGGTAGTCCATCATTCTAAACTGGTTGAATGCACTAGTGATCCACAAAAGAAAGTAATATCTAGGTCATGCCATGAATCACTGTCATAAAAAAAAGTTTGGTAATGTTTGCAAGATGTGTGCATAATCTGATCAGACGGAATAGCATTAGTACAAAGACATACTAGCTTCAAAATGTTTCCTCCAGTGTTTGAGCTCCTGAATGCGTATCGCAACTTCATGCACATCTAGGCCACGATCCAACATGCAATGCATTTGAATTCGAAGGGGGAAGGAAAATATATATGAAAGAGAGAAAAATTGCAACAAAATTGTGTGTATGTTTGAATTTAAGGTGGCTGAAAACCTGGTTCAGAGAGATGGGGACTTTCTGATCCGAGACTCGCTGTCCAGCCCAGGAAACTATGTCCTGACCTGCCAGTGGAAGAACGCCCCTCAACACTTCAAAATCAACAAACGCGTGGTAGCTATGAATGAAGCCTACTCACGTGTTCAGTACCTGTTTGAGAAGGAGGGCTTTGACAGCGTCCCGGCGTTGGTGCGATACTATGTAGGAAACCGCCAGCCGGTATCTGAAATCGTCGGAGCGATTATCTTTCAGCCAATCAACAGAGCTCTGCCTCTGAGATGCCTGGAGGAGAAATATGGAGTTGGATCTATACGTGTAGAGGCGGGATACTCCGAGAGAAAGAGCCTGACTTCTAAACGGCTGAGTCTGAATATCATGAACGGACACACCCAGGATCACACCCTCAGTCGTGGGAATCTCCTCAGGTGAGAGAAAGGCTATCTTATGGCACTATAAGGCATTGGCAAGAAGAAATATTTTAGAAGGTGTTTTAATTATGCATTATTTATTTGAATAATAAGAGAGATTAATTATTTTACCCATTAAAAGACTAACGAATTACTAATTACAGATTCTAGTTTTCAAATTGTGGCTTTTTGTTATTTGTAATACATGCAATTTACCTGCCCCAATAATGCATTGTGTTCATATTTTCAACACTTCATCACTAAATCAGAGAATCAATCACTTCAGCACTAAACCAACACTAAATCAGAGATCTTTTTAAGCGATTTAAAAGAAATTCATCTACAGTTCCACTGTCTATCTTGAACTCTGAAATAGAAATAAAGCATCAAAAGACACACTACCTGTAATACAACTGAAATAAATCTGCATTGTATAATTGGTATCTACTTTGAAAAGTGACTAGACATGAATTTGCTTATTATTCTCAATTTTATCAACACTTATTGGGTCTTGTGGTGCAACTCACAAACTCCATTTCTTAATTGCAATCTTTAGGAAATCCTTAGGCATTAGGCAAGCTGGCAGATTAGGAAGAAAACAACTTTTACTATTGAATATTGATTAAATGTGTATTATTTATGTGCATCTATTATATTATGTGTAATTACTGAGTCCCACAATGCGACAGCTCCACAATAACAAAGAGAATTTTAGCATCAATAATCCTAAAAATATTTTAAAGTTTTACTTATTTGTGCAGATTCAGCACACGGGAGTCTAACTTCTCGAAACAATGTGTCAAAACAGCTTATTAACTTAAAAAACGGTATTCAAATAACTGCAGGCTGCCTAACATTAACCAAGAATTCATCTCCAAATTCATGCCACGCAGCTTTAAAAGTGGTGTAAACTTCATGTCATAGTCCAAAATACTTTGAGAACAAACTAAATGACCTGTCTTTCTCCTTCACAGCAACAAAGATAAGTGTGGGAGTCAACCAGCATGTCTAAACCACGTTCAGGAGAGGAGACGGCCACTGAAGACCCATCAGTCGGAGAGCTTCCTCCCTATCGGTGAGTGCCTGTCAGCTTTCATCCTCACTGATACCCCATCACACCTCCAACCCTCTGGCGATACACGCGTCTGACAGCCCTGAAAACCAGTCATCTTTCTCACGTTCACTTTGTGCCAAAGAGAGAGTGGTTCTCAAAGTCAAGCCGTCGTTTCCACCTTTGAAATTCACTTTGGCTTACGGAACGTTAAATGTGTGAAATGAGACGTGGGATTGAAATGCAAAATAAAATATTTTGTTGAAGATGCTCTGCGGAGAAGAATGGAAGTGGGGATAGAGATAATTTATGCCTGTGTCAGGGGAATAAATATGGTTATACGAAAAAACGCAGCTCTGCTGTCCGTGTCAGAATCCAGAGCGCTGAATCTGCTGTACCGTGCAGAATGCAGAAATTAAACTTTGCGGCTTTGAACTTCTTATTTTACCCTTTCCATCTACAACATATTTTCTACTTTTTTTGAATAAAAAGCTGATTGTACGCCTTTGCTTTCAGGCTGTAGGCCCCAGGCTCAGGTTCAGCATATGGAGCACCAGCCGTGCCCCAAATCCCCAGTTTTCCGCACAGGAAGTGAGCCAGCTCTGAGCCCCACGGTGCCACGCAGAATGACCTTTGACATCCAGCCTGGCGAAGCTATTCGTGGTTCCGACAGCCAGCTGTGTCCCAAACCACCTCCTAAACCCAGCAAGGTTCCCTCTATGAGAGTATCCTGCACCCCTGGCCTGAAAACCCTCTCCCCACCAGTCCCTCCAGTAAAGCCCCACAAACAGCGACCTTCATCCCAGCAACAGCAGCAGTTGGGCAGCCTATCGAGTCAAGAACTAAGCTACTGCGAACTGAGTCCATGCAGCCCTGCTGATTGGGAAAAGATGACTGGCTTACAAGCTAATGGCTATGTGGAGAGGCTAAAAACAGAGGAGGAGCTAAGGAGATGTGATAGCAGCATCAAGCTTGATCGTAGCTCCTATCACAACGCCATTGAAGCCCTAGACAACGAGAGCGAAGAAGACCATGAGGAGGATGTGGATAAAGAGCAGGACTGCAAGAAAGGTTATAAAAGACCCGTGTTTGAAACCGAATCGGCCTTCAAACCTGGTGACATCAGCTTCCGGCTTCTACCAGTGGAGAACAAGCCACTAGAGATGACAGTGCTGAAGAAAGCCAAAGAGCTGCTCGTCAGTCAGCATCCAAAGACCATCGCCAAACACATCCTACTAGCAGACTGTCAGGTAATATTCATTATGAGCCTTTGAAGTTAACATAAAATCGAAATGTATGTGCAAATTAATAATTGTTTTTAATTCATAAACATGCATTAGTTATGATGAATGGAGTATGAACATCATCTAATCTAGGTTTATGTAATTTATAAATATGCAGTTACTCATTGTTAATTTATGTTTGTACTATTACTGCTAATGTAGCTTAAATGCTCATATTTAACAGGCATTTTTAAGCCTTAATTATATTAATTATGAATAAAGTGTAGTATTTTTAAAACGTCTATTCTGCCAATGCTTGCCAAAGCTGCATTCATTTGATGAAAACACAGGAAAAACAATTTAATTGATCATTACAATTTATGTTGCGAGAAATGTGATAATTTACATGCAGTCAAACATTCCAATAATATTATAAAATATTAAGAGTTTCTGTAAGGTAGCATATAATATGAATTTTATCCACCACAGATTGTAGGTCTGAAAGCTTTCGATTTCAAAAACAGGAAGGAAAATTCAGGGGGAAAAAAAAAGTAAAATTAAGCACTCAACAACAAAGAAAATCAAGACAGATGAAAACAGAATTAGGGACAGCCATCCACACCCACTTACTGAATACAATCATGACCAACAGGTCTGTAATTACAGGCTTATTATGTGACTCAGCCTTTTCTTTAGGTTGGAGACTGGTTCTTCCAGCCAAACAAGAGGACAAGACCACAGTCGTGCCACACAGCAGGGGCTAAATGTAGATGAAACTAATTAAAAATGACCCCAAAAGCCATGTGACTAACTAGTTCTTCACGTCTTTCTGCTTTTGAAAGCGGCTCCAGGTTGTTTGCCTGTGAATATGGGAATTCAATTTTCAAGCTGGCTGATTATGTCAGTCACAGGACCAATATTACAAACAACAACAGTCCAGAAATTTAGCTTCGCTTCTGTGCAGTACTTTTTTATTCTGGATCATTCATTTGATGCAAACGCTGTGTGTACATGCTACAGGTTGCTAGGATACTAAATGTTTCTGAGGAGGTGAAAGGTCAGATGGGTGTGACCTCTGGGCTGGAGCTGGTGACCCTTCCTCATGGGAGACAGCTGCGGCAGGACCTCATGGAAAGGTAAACAGATGCTGTCAAGCAGCTTTCTTATGACTCATGAGGGCGGACAGTATTATACTGGGGTTATACTGGGGCGGACAATATTCAGAGAATATTAACTGCATATTATAAACAGAGCCACATTTAACATGCATGGCTGGTTCTTCTTAAACAGGCATAACACTATGGCGATTGGAGTTGCTGTGGACATCCTGGGGTGTACAGGAAGTCTGGAGGAGAGAGCAGCCACCCTGAACCGAATCATTCTGGTAGCTCTGGAGCTGAAAGACTCTGTGGGAGATCTTTATGCCTTTTCCTCCATAATGAAAGCACTGGACATGCCTCAGGTACCCAAAGGCTCCTTTAGGCTTCTAGACATTTCCCCTTTAGTGTGTTCTCAACAGAAACAGGCTTTAACCTGTGTGATCTTTCTTGTATAAACAGATTACCAGACTGGATCATACGTGGACCAGCTTGCGAAGAAAATACACACAGACTGCCATTATTTATGAGAAATCTTTAAAACCTTTCTACAAAGGACTCTATGAAGGATGCGGTACGTTATTGTCCACTAAAACACATTAAATGCATTAAATAGGTCACCTTTAGTTAATGTCGGGGTGTTTGTCTTTCTAGCTGAAATCCCACTGAGCAATGCCAGCATTCCGCTGCTAATGCCGCTGATCACCTTGATGGAGAGGCCTGCGGTCACCTTTGAAGGTATGGACGTCTGGGAGAACAACGACCAAGGCTGCGAAATCATGTTCCGGCACCTGGAAGGAGCTCGTGCTGTTGCACGCAATGCAGACACATACACCTGCAATGCACAACGGATCCTCCAGGGTAAGACAAGGACATTACATGTCATTTTAGGAATAACATGGTGTTTTAACTTAAAGGAACTGGTGGGCCAAACACACACGTAATGCAATAGAATGTTCATACGCCATTGGATTGAACAGATTTGGAATAATGCTGTCTAATGGCCATAGTCATAAAATCCAGAAGAGAATTTGCATTTAAATCATGGGTTGCCTCAGGAAGCTAAAGAGTAAGGGTACCCTAACAAGCATGACTAGTGTAGCCTGAATCTGAGACTCTTATGAGCTCACAGAGACTCACAGTCTAACAAATACTATAGAGCAGTTAACATGACTCATCTTCTGGACAAGGTATCATTACTTCAGCCACATCTAAATCACAATGAAGCAACTACTAAAGCGCTATGTACTTAGGGTTTGAGAGACTGGAATCAGTCTACATTTAACACATCCCAAACAAAAAACTAATATTAAAAATGTACTAAAAATGTATAATTTAACATTAGCTAAAGTATAAACAAAATAGTAATTAACAAATAATTGTTGATATTAACCCTAAATAGTAAATGCTGTAAAAATTATTATTATTTTTTTTAAGTTTTCATTTCCTGATAGCCATTGCATAACTGAGAATAAATGGAAACTTATTGTGTTACCAAAAAACATCCTTTAATGACATTTAACTCTCTCTCCAGGATTCCAACCTAATGATGACATGCTAGAGATGTTGAGGACTGATTTCCAGTTGCGTTTGCTTTGGGGAAGCAGGGGGGCGGCCGTGGACCAGACGGAGCGATACGAAAAATTCAAGCTCATTCTTACAGCCCTGTCCAGAAAACTGGAGCCTGCAGTAAAACATACAGAACTCTGAAAAATCTGAGACTTTATCTACATATTAGACTTTCTGAACCCCTCTGTGGAGTCAGGTCTGTAGCAAGGTCATCAGCATCTGAAAAAGGACGTTCTGTACCAGAATGTGAGCTTGCACAATAGATCACATGCGGATTGCAAGCCATTCATCAGCAGAAACCGCTCTTGTCTGTTCCAAATGCATCTTCCAGAGGTGTGCTGTGCTCCACACTTACGAAATGAGCAGGTAGCAGTTTTGCCTTCAAATTTTTTTTTTCCAATTTTCAATACATCATCTACCCAATGAAATACATATAGTGCTGGAGGCAGAGAGAACACTTCATGAGAGGTGTATGGATGTGCTCAATCATTTGACACTTGAAGTTATGGACTGAGATGATGGACTACACCTTCAAGACAACTTTGCAGCTCTATGAAGGAACATGAGATAGTAGAGTTTGTATACCTATAAATATCATGAACCACTGGTTAAAACAGTGTTGATGAGTTTTAAAAACCCCACATGAAATAATATGTACATAATCATCACTAGTGTACGCATCTGAAGGCTAGGTTGTGTAATATATTGTATTAAGTATTATTGACCTGTAAATAGTCACCTATAAATGAAATATTCTGCAAATATTGAATAAATATCTAATAAAACTTAATTGTTACACAATTTTTCCATCATGTGATATGTATATATATATACACCTTGTAAAGATTCAGTCGGATTTCATTTAAAGATATCCATTTTAAGTAGATGCTGTTCTTTTTATTAATCATAGAATGCTTCATGATTTCCAAAAAAAATTAAAAAAGCAGCACAATATTGTTTCATATTTATAATGTTACACCATGTGACACTGAAGACTGGAGTAATAGCTGCTGAAAATTCAGCTTTGCCATTACATTTTAAAACGTATATATCTAGTTCTTCTATTTTGTAATTATGTTTTACAATTGCACTATTTTTACTGCATTTTTGATCAGCCTTGGTGAGTAAAATATGTGGTTATAAAATCTTAGTAGTGTGTGCTGGACAAAACTATTATCTACAACCGCACGATGCACTGCATATACACAATTTAAAACAAAATCAGGTTAGAAACCTTGCAATAGTGATTGCAATAAATTGCTAAATACACCAGGACTGAAAAAATGAAAGGCGCGATGAACAAGAAAAACAGACATAGGTATTTATTTCTCAGTTGCTCTCGCTCCAACACAAACCCCAGTATATAGTGGTCAACGTTGTCTTACTGTACAACACATTCACACAAAAGGAAGCATTCAAATCATTCACTCCCTAAAATTCCAATTCAAATGCAACGGGGTAAAAAGTGCATCGGTTAAGACCAGGGTCCTATTGAGAACAGAGTTCAGACAGGAAGAAGAACTGGTTA
Organism: Enteromius thamalakanensis; assembly: GCA_032357475.1. NCBI lineage: Eukaryota > Metazoa > Chordata > Actinopteri > Cypriniformes > Cyprinidae > Enteromius > Enteromius thamalakanensis. The sequence goes on along the minus strand of JAUCMT010000154.1, from coordinate 6,298,748 downwards.
CAAAGCGATTACAGCACGGTTCTTAAAAGCAAAGCCTGAAATCATTCGCTCGGTTAAAAAAAAAAAAAAGTCACAATAAAACATTCGTTCTGAAATAAAGATGTTAATACATACAGTTTAATAATAAAAACTAACTAGGTATATACATATGCATCCATATGCATACACAGTTTTATATGTAAGAATCACATTCACAAATACACGCACTTGAGATCGGATTCTGGAGACGTGTGGTCCCTTGTTAGAAGGCAGTGAGCATGTTCTTTTAGCACATGTGACATTAGGAGCTGGATGGGAAATGAAGAACCGCTGAGCTGGCAGCCCAAGAACAAGAAGTTTTTTTGGGCAGTGAGGGTCAGATAGACCCCTGTTTCCACACAGAGGCCTGTAATTAAGGCAGAGATGATGGTTGGTGTTCTGAGGTCCTCGCTGGTGGTTCTCTGCTTGTTTTATATGGTGTTGGGTCCCCCCTTCTGGTCAAATGCAGAACTGCATCTGGCTCCTTCCAGCCTCCAGAGCATGGAAAAAGGGGGCGGGGTCAGTGGGTGGATGTTGCTGTGGGAACTGTCGCATTGCTACCGAAGCACCATGCTTCCTTTACTCTGATTGGTCATGCTTTTAAGACTTACATCATGGTTAACATGGAATGCATCAATGAGGAAGAGAAAAGTCAACAGAGAGACAGACACTAAGAACAAGTGGTTGGGATAAGAAGTGGTTAGATCCTAAAAAGGGGTCAATTGGTCAGAACTGAAGGGGATCATGCAGGTGCATGTTATGATGAGCATGAGATGACGGTTCAGACAGACACACACTCCGCTGAGTATGTTAATGCCAGGCAACGACTCTTTTTGGCTTCTCCGTTATTGCTTGAGAGCCATGCCCTCCCAGATATTCCCTGGAACGTCTGCTGCAATGGAATGATGTTAATGGCCATGACACAAACAGCATGCAACCATGCAACCTGCCCCAGCACAACCTCAGTCTTAAATTCACCCCACCGCCCCACTAACAGACCCACAGCAGTGAGTCCCGGCCACCAAACACCACAGAACCCCACTCATCCAATCAGGAACCTATAGCCACAGAGAAAAGAGAAGACAGAGTCACTGACAGGCCCACCGACAACAAAGACTGATCAGCGGACAGAAGGGGGGGGAAAAAATAGAGGGCGCTAGTGAGCCAGCCCAAGTCGATCTTGGATCATATTTATTATACGATTTCAATTTCAGTGCACAAATTCAAAAACAAACTTGTGCCACTTCGAATTTAAACAGAAGAGAAGCATTTGCAGGAAAAGCTTAAGTAAAAATTTAGCAGCGAGGAAATCCGGAAGAATTGCATAAACTGAAAGGTCAGAAACAATGAGAAGATGCTTCAAATAGATTTTACTTTAGTTTCAACAAGCATAAAAACAAACGAGCTGATGATTGAAGAATGACAGTTCTCATTATAACGAGCAAATTACAGACGTTTAAAAAGGAGCCGATGCATTTTGTTCAGGTTTGCTCCTGTAATATAAAACTGATTAAAAACTGTGCATGAAGCACTAATTAAAAAATGGAATAAAAGCTATACAAATCTCTACAGGTCTACAGTTTTCTCTGCTGCAGCAAAGTCACAGTGCAGAGCCAGTGTGTCTGTCCTTGGGCTCACATGGTGAACAAAGGCATATGGCAGTCAGCCGAAATGCACTAGATGAGTCACTGTAAATCTGACACGCGCTCCCCCATGTGTGATGTCATAACTAGGTGGGCACGGCCGTGGGTGATGTCATATGTAGGTGACCGCACCTTTGCTGTTTTTCTCCAGTGTCATCTCCACGTAAGACGTGGGGACGTAGCCCTCCTCTCCGCCTTGTTTCCGAACCCGCGTCCATCCGTCACCTTTATCTTCCTCTATGATGTACAACACCTCGTTCTCGTTCATTACCAACGTGCCTTCGTTAGAGCCTAATGAACAGACACTTTTTTAATACTTTAACAAGAATTGAAGTCAAGTAAATAAACACAGATTACGTGTAAAGGTGGAAACGAGAAACAGGTAATCCGAGCTGTTTTTGTACCATCGAAAGAGTAGAGAGCTTTGCCGTGGCCAATGGCAGGGAGAGGATCGTCGTCATCAAACTCGTCATCAAATTCATGTGGGTCTGGCTGTGGTGGAGACCGATGCTCCTGACTGTGATCGTCTGTGTAACTGCCTTCAGGGCTGAAACAGAGAAGAAGAGTGTTTTAATGCCTTTATGTTCCCTGTGATGTTCCCTGTGACAACCATGATACGTAATGAGAAGCTACTGTTCCACTGATATCACAGGATTCTTAGTCATAACTTTTGTCCAATACAGAAGATGTAATGCTTACAAAGCCTTATGCTTACGCTCTTAATAAAAATTAAAATTACATATTTAAACAAGTTTTATACTGTAATATATTTTTAATTATAATCAATATTCCTGTGGTGGCAAAGATTAATTTTCAACATCATTACTTCATAGAAATCACGCTAAAATTCAGATTTTTTTTGCCTTAAGTAACATTTTTTTTTATAAATGTTGAGAAAATAGTTTCTTAGAATTTGAAGACTAAAACTTTTAAGTACATTTAAATCTTGTTTTAACATTTTAGACATATTTACTGTCTATTTTGACCAATTTAATAAAGTTGAATAAAAGGTATGTTTATTAAAATAAAAAAACTGACCCAAATTATGAATGGTAATTAATATTTCATTGTATTATCACAAAGAAACATTGTCACTATCATTAATATAAATGCCATTTTTCCATGTTTTTATATTATGATAATACATTTTGTCAATATGCTCCAACATTTATTGATTATGGTTGTTATTCCAACTACATGACTGTTTGTATCCCACTGCTGTGCCTTTCTACTCATTTCTATCTACAAAAATCTTGCAGAACAGCAAGAACAGCTCAACTGCTCACAAACAGTTCAGGCACTCATAAGAGAGACGGTTGTATACTAGACATTACTAGTCTGTCTATGTTGAGAATGTAGATAATGTAATCAGGAAATGCAGACCTCTCCCTGCCGTGGGGTGCGTGGTGGTTCACATCTGCACTGGGACGTCGCTCACTACGGGATCCATGCTTTCCTTCAACCTCTGCTAGCCAACTCTGAGATGGAGAGACAGAAGAAAAGTGATAAGGTACAAATATTTTTTACTACTAATGAGCAACCGCCCACTACGGATTTATGAAAATGAGCTTTCATGCAGCGTATAACAAAGCTCCAAGTGAATGAACACATCCTGCAAAAATTTCAATCTGAAGGTGCACAGTGTATAAAGTTATTGTCTCTCGACTCGGAATAATTGTAAAAATATTTCCCAAGCCGTCAACATGAAGCATACTGCCTGTACACTTGTTGCGAGCGCAGACCTGGGAAAACTTGATTTTCATGTTGGTCAGAATGAACATGCAAATGTATTCTTTGCCACTCAAAAAAACTGCTTTAAATGAAATTGCTCAATCACTGAAGGAGTTCAGAAAAAATTATTGTTTAAAGAATCATTTGGGAGTCGTTGAACAAATAAGGTGATATCAAACGATATTATAAAAAAAAACTACAGTGTTTCCTTTTGGACCATGCATGCATGTCAGCCTGTTGGGAACTAACAAAACCAAAATATGAACCTTTAATAACTTTTCATTATAAAAAACTTCAAGAAAAATTGTCCATGAGGCAGAAAGCGCATTATATTGATTCCTCCACTAGATGGCGGCGACACATAGCTGTTTTATGTCAAATTAGTCCAGATGCACATTCCCAGAGGCTATGCTTCCTTATAAGACTGCAACAATAAGCTGATCCTCTGGGAAGGTTACCTCATTTTTATGGATCTCAGAGCGGAGTTTCTCCATGTTGCATATGGTCTCTGAAATCTTGGGCTGGAGACTTCCAGGATCTCCCATCTGAGGATTCTTCTCATAAACATCCTTCATTTTGTTAAGAGCATCTCTGCAATAAAGACAATTATGATTTGGAGATTAAAAACCTATTAAATAACTAGATAATAGTAAGTGTTTAATCTGTGAGCATGAATGCCTGCAAACACACAGAAGGGAAAAATTAAGCAGTAACAACACAAATCATTAAAATAAATAAATTAGTTCCGTCAATTGGTTAAATCACAATTAATTAATTTTGCTTAAAATATGCATGTATGTACAGTATGTATGTGTACTGTGTATATTTTTTATGGATACATACAGTAAAATATTTCTATGTTATATTTTAGAATAATATTTTTAATATATAAACAACAGTTTTCTTAATTATATAAATGAATGTGTTTGTTTTTATATATTTATACAGTATACACATTATATAAAGAAAACTTATTTTCGGATGTGATTTATTGCGATTAACTATTTGACAGCACTAAACTCAAATAAATACATAAATAGATATGATTATTAAAAATGTAACAAATAATGAATGTTTTTTTGGCCCAATGGACATTTAGAAAGACCAATAGAAAGATGTTTTTCTTAGGAAAAAGAGAAAAAGAAAAGGGGGGAATACTCTTTTTTTTAAGGGAACACAGTACTAGACAGAGAATCTATAAAATAATTAAATAAATAAAATACTAACAAAAAGACAGTCTACCTTTGGTCCATCTCTTTCTGCAGTTCTTTATTCAGCTCATCGATCCTCTGTTGAAGTTTTTTGCGTCTCTGTTCAGGAGGAAGATGGCTGAGATCCTCTAGTGTTGGTGCCTGTACAAATACAGGTTACTGGTTGGAGGCAAAAAAGCACTGACAAGTATCTGATCGCAGCTGAAGACGGTCACAGCACACGAGAGATGTCCTTCCTAAGCTTTTAATAGGCCCATTTGTTTGCATACATTCCAATTTTGCAGTTTCACTTTATTTATAAACATTTAGGCACACTATAAGAAAGACATCTTTAAGCTGCACGACGAGGAAAGAGGGGGTTTCATTGCAGTAATGGCATCCTAGAACTAAACACTCCAAGTCTATACCTAAACCTCATGTCTATACTACAGCACTCCAAAACACATCACTTACCAGCTTTAAAGACCACTGAGAGGTTATGGTTACGTCACGTCATTTATAAAACAAAAAAACATCATAAACATCAGTCAGTCAAATGCACTTCGACTGATGATTTGAGTCATGTTTACACAGAATGGAACCATCAAATCAGGAGCATTAGTTCAGGACTTGTAAAAATAGAAGGTCAATATCACAAGAGAGGGATCTTAGAAGTCTGGTCAGTGGTCAAACACCTGAACCATCCTGAAATCTCACAACATTCTCATCTTTGTTTCAAAATTTGTGTTTTAGCTAAGTTATAAAGTAAAAGCTAAAAGAAGAACATATCGTGCCCTTTGGTTTTACAGAAGTAGGCCCTGTTGTGGTTTTTGAATTGGTTCATCTGAACTACTAGTAAATGGTAATGTTAAGGCAGTTGGTAGTGTGTTAGTCAAATGTTTTAAGCAATGATAGCAATCCAGTATGCTTCTATTGCAATTTGAATTTTTCAAACATTCAGGAGGTCTGTTGCACAATGATTCTTGGCCATATACACCTAGAAAATCTTGAGGAAACAAAGATGGTGCTTGTGAAATTTCAGAATAGCTGCGTCCAGTTAAGAGAGACATTCAAAAATCTTAATCTTTAGCAAAAAACTATATCTGAAGTGTCATCGTTTGCTCTGCGGTTTAGAAAAGGTCAGACTGGAATTCTTTGAATGTAATGAAAATGACTTTGATTGGCACTTTTTCATAAAACGATTGGAAGAATATGAAGTTAAACATTACTGGTAAACAAAACTGGTTTGGTATTTATCCAAAAAGCTTTGTTCTGCATTTAAAGAGCTTCAAAGGAGAATTATTCAAAAAACACTGACTCTCCCAGACTAAACTCAATGTACACTGCTCAAAAAAATAAAGGGAACACTAAAATACATCCTAGATCTTTAGACTCTGTCACGTCACATGTGCTCAGTGTGAACCTGCTTTCATCTGTGAAGGGCTCAGGGCGCCAGTGGCAAATTTGCCAATCTTGGTGTTCTCTGGCAGATGCCAAACATTCTGCACGGTGTTGGGCTGTAAGCACAACCCCCACCTGTGGACGTCAGGCCCTCAAACCACCCTCATGGAGTCGGTTGTTGCCCTCCTGCACGTCTCCTGATGTACTGGCCTGTCTCCTGGTAGCGCCTCCATGCTCTGGACACTACACTGACAGCCACAGCTAGCATTGATGTGCCATTCTGAATGAGCTGCACTACATAAGCCACTTGTGTGGGTTGTAGACTGTGTCACCGGCAGCATTCAAAAGTGACCAAAACATCAGCCAGAAAGCACAGGATTTGAGAAGTGGTCTGCGGTCACCACCTGCAGAACCTCTCCTTTATTGGCGGTGTCTTGCTAATTGTCTATAATTTCCACCTGTTGTTTATTCCATTTGCACAGCGAATGTGAAATTGATTGTCAATCAGTGTTGCTTCTTAAATGGGCAGTTAGATTTCACAGAAGTGTGATTGATCTGGAGTTACATTGTGTTGTTTCAGTGTTCCCTTTTTTTTTTTTTGAGCAGTGTATATATCCAGAAGACAATCTTCTCATGTTAGCAAATTTATTCTGTGTTCCCATCCTCAAGTCTATTTTGAAAGATGTTCACAATGCCAGATTTATAGAGTTAAAATAACTGCAAGTTACTGCAATTTAGATATAAGAAATATCAATGATGTCAATACAATATCTGCCAATGAGAATTAAATTACTGTCAGTGTGAATGCACGTTAAACTACTAAGCTGTATTCTGTAATATGCAAATATGCATGTCAATAAAAATCAAATATATCTTAAATAAATAAAAACACCCACCCACCACTCCCTCCACCGTGTTCTGCTGCTTTTTATGCAACAAAACAAACTCCACAGCTAAGATTAGGGGCACAGCTCTTTAGACCCAGATAAAGCCTTATTCCTTCATTCAAAAATAACTGTGATTTGCACTTTCATCACGAGGAGGAATTAGCTAAACCTTGGGTGAGAGAGACCGGCCCAAGCATAAGCACTAACATCATTGTCACTGCAAACCCACACACGCCAGACCCGGGCTGACTCTTACCCCTCTTTTCACCGCTCGGAAGGATGGGATCTTAGATTTTGCATTTCTCATTTCGGATAGATGATTAGCTATCCTCTCTGTAGAAAATTTAGGAGGCTGGAAATGGCCGGAGGGAAGGGAAGGGGGAGGGATGGATGGGGGAAGCTGGGACAACAAAGTGGTAAGGTGAACTACTAACCAAACACAAACAAACGAACATGGCAGTAGCTAGTCAACATCGAGTAGCTAGTTAAATACCTAAATGAACGAAGACTAACTTGTCAAACGTTGCTTAGAAGCAGGTTTTAACTTTCATTACATCGTTCAAATGAAGGATATTTAAAAACAAGAACTACTTTCAAGGGAAGGAAAAACATGAAGTCATGTTGACACAAAGCATAAAAAGGTCAGGAAGTTTGTAGGTACAGACATAATAGGTTTGAAAGCAGAAGTTAAAGTTTTACCTAGCCATATAATCCTTTACTGTTCACACAAGCCAAAGCAGAAAGCCTGGACATCGTGCAGACTTTTAATTCATCACCTATTCTAAGCAAATGAGCCTTAAAATGTGACAGAAAGTCGTTTAGCAATGAAGAGTTTGTGAAACTCACCTTCGGTTTCTTCCCAAAAAGCCAGAGTTTGTTTTTGGTCCTGCCAACAGCGTGTTTAGGGTCCGGTTTGCCTACTTCCGTTTTGGGGGTCCCAATGGTGCTATCTGATCCTGTTCGCTGGATGTTCTGACTGAAGTCCTCAAACGGGAAATCACCCGGGGGATCAAACCCTGACTTAAATGACTCCACTACAATCCCAGAATCCTGCGGAAACAGAAATGCATAACTTTTTGTGTCATATACTACGATTCAGAAGTTTGGAGTATGTTCTTCCCTTTTAAAGAAATTGTACATTAATTCAGCGACAACACATTAAAATGTTTAAAAGCGATGATGACACCTATATGCACTCTTGAACATTAACACTTAAACCTTAACAGTACGGTAACGCACAAGCTTATTGCTTTCAAAGACTGAACTAGCATGTTTACCAGCCCATATCCCTATGTCACACCATCAGTGATGGTAATATACTGCATGGAGGGAAAAAACATTGCAACATTGCAAATCTTGGGAGAAAACAAGAGAGAGCTCAACATGGAAGAATCTATTTAATTGCAATCCAAAGAAAGTACTATATGCCAACCCTGAAATAACACACAGCCCTTCCGAACTCTGCTACTAATTTATAATGTTCCTTGTCTGTTCCATTAAGTTATTAATCGATCTTTACCTCACATCTATATCATATGTACATATACAAGCTACTACTACATATACTGTAAACATTACTTTGGTGTAAAGCTGCTTAGCAATGATATGTATTGTGAAAAGCGCTATACAAATAAATTTGAATTGAATTGAATATTATATTGTTGGTAAACTGAAATGAGACACGAGGCAGGATGGTTAGCTGGTCTGGGACAACTTTGTGTTTGTCCAGGGTGTGGTACCGTTACAAAAGAGCTCTGGCTTCATGTCAACCTGTTTAACAGCCTCTACGAGCCTTTCTTGACCTCAGCATTTGAGCAGAGGGCATTAGGAAATCCCAAAACAACGTAAGTGAGCTCATAAATAAAAGCGTAAACAGAATCAGGTCATAATCAGAGCTGATTGGTTTGTCGCTGGGCAGGGCAAGTATCCACCAATGGTTTCAGGAAAGCAAGCGGAAAAGAGGAAAAACAAGGGTGGCATGGCCTTATGGGTGTTACCAAAGAAACTAATCATTTCTGAGAAGGAGGATGTGAACTGCTCCAAGTAGAATCTTCAAGCTGCCATTTCTGAATTTATAGCAGTTTGCCAAAATGTGAACGGGGCATTATTTCGAAAGAGTTGTGCATTAATTAGTTGGTTTTAAGTCCTGCATTATTTAAGAGACCTGGAGGGGTATCATAACCTAGTTAAGAGCTGCTAAATGTGCGTTATGAGATCTTTTCAGAAGATCGGCTGGGATATTAACTTGTGTTGTGGAAGCTATTAACACATCTGAGGCTGCACACATAGATGATCAAGAATAAGGGGAATCCTCTTTAAAACATTACTTATGGAAAATAGTATAGAAATAATAGGCTAGCGGGATGTTGTCAGTATTTCAGGCAGCTTTTACTTTTAGTTTCTTCATACAGAGCTGAAGTCCTGATATTTGCTTAGCACTCCAAAGTCAAAGCAATTCTAAAAAGTTCTCTCTCAACCTACCAAAGATTTTCTTCCAACAAGGATGCATTAAATTGATCAAAGGTGATCAAAGGTTTCAAATAAATGCACTTTTTGAACTCAATGAATCAAAAAAATATCATTATTTTCACAAAAATACCAAACATTTTAGAATGATTTCTGAAGATCATGTGACACTTAAGACTGGAGTAATGGCTGTTGAAAATGTAGCTTTGCCATCAAATAAACTACATTTTAAAGATATTCAAAAAGCTATTTTTAAAAAGCTAAATTAAACAATATTAGTATATTTACTAGGGCTGTAACGATTCGCGATATAAAACCGAAATCGCGACACTCAGATCCACGATCCTGTGTCGCGGTATGATAAG
>JAUCMT010000154.1:6258295-6288947 GCA_032357475.1 Enteromius thamalakanensis | reverse complement strand
GATACGAACCGAATCGTGGGTCAAAAATCGTGAAACGAACCGAATCGTGGGTTTGGTGTATCGTTACAGCCCTAATATTTACTGTATTTAGCTTTGTTTCAAGACTTTCAAAATCATAATGATAATAATTTCACCAACACTAACCTTTAACAGTAGTGTTTTCACAAGAACAGGACAGAAAGAGGGGAGAGAGAGACTTAAAACAGGGCAAGATAAAATTGTAATCAGTGGTTATGAACACAAGCGACCTTTCATAAGCATCAGCGCTGGCGACAGCACTAAGAAAATGAGCAACTTCTGTTTCTCTCATCCTCCCTAGCTCCCAATCATCCACTCCCGCATTTCCTCCCGCCCACTCGGCATCTCTGATAACACCTTTATTCTATCAAAAAAGTTTACCGCAGCTACCATGGAAATCACAGGTACAAAATGACCTCAGGGAGAAGAATAGTTTATTACCTTAAATTCATAATGGAGCGTAATAAGTTACTTGAGGCAACAAATGGATGAAGGCTGGTTACCAAAGCCTGTCATAACTACACCTAAATCTAACATGCATCCTTTTCTTTCTTTTTGCAAGCAACAAACATATACCACTGAAGTTCAGTGAGACCTTTTAAAATGATTTTAAAAGAAGTCTCTTACGCTCACACAAGCTGCATTTATTTGATCTGAATATATTTTAATATATATATATATATATTTTAATATATCATTTCAGCACTCACCCTACGCTCGTCCACATTTTTAGCGGCAGTAACCATACCCTCCAAGCATTTAGAGATAATGGGAATGACTCTTCGTTCCACCTCAGCAAAACTCCGGTACATCTCCCCAAGCTTGACTGTTCGCCGTTCATCCATGTCTTGCAGATTCTACAAGTACACAGAAACAGAGGTTTAACTACATTAGACGTTTGATTTATGAGATCTTTTCTGTGAGCAGTCGCGAACCATATGGAATTTATTACAGTGCTATTGTTAAAGCTACTTAAAATATTTAAGTTGACTGAAATAAAGCTGAAATAAATATAAAAATTTGTTAATAAATTTAACTTGAAGAAATTAAATAAGTTTCAATACTAAAATGATTCAAACTGAACTAAATAGAAAGAAAAAAGTAAATAAAAAGCACCAAATATGACTAAAATACTTAAAATACTGGGATGATAATCAAAGCTAATTAAAAATATGAATAAATACCATGACAGTTCATAAATAATACTAAAATAAGTTTGTTATCGTCAGTTTATTCAGTGAGTATAGTCTTTAAAAGCTTAGACTTTAAAAAAAACTTGCTAAAAGAAATGCAATTGAAATATCAGAAACTATAAATCAGGGATATCATCACCTTGAATATCTGAGGGATGGCCACGTTGAAATGTTTCCACTGTTCAGAGTTGAAGTTTTGCAACTGGGCTGCATACTCGTTCTTGTTCTCCTCTGTCATGTGCTGTCTCAAATACAGCTGGGACTTTGCCTAAGACAGAATGAATGGTCATCTGTATTGCTAATACTTCAGGAATACAGCTCAGGCCTCAGGACAACTTAGAGTGTTAGGCCAAAAACTTTGTTTTACAGTGATTTTTCAAATCAGGTAAAAACTTTAAGTATATCAGATACCTTTTCCACCTCAGACTTTGTGGCATTGATGTCGTTGTCTAGCCTTTCGTAGATGAGCTGTGATTTCTCAGCCTCTTTGCATTCCCGTTCAAACTTCTTTTTACTCTGTAAAATCCATACGGAAAAGAAGACAAACACGACATGACGCATTTCCTGCAACACTACGTGAGCAATAGCAATCTTCCTCCAAAAAATACAGTCGTAAAATGGTCGTTTTGATCGAGTAGCGACATAAATACAGATAAACGTACAAACAAACATAAAAAAAAAAAGAGTACAGAGTGAGAGCGATAATGAATTTTGTGTAACCGCTTCCAAAGCATCTGTGTTTCATTTCGTGACGGTGCAAGAACGAGGAATACCTATGTCATTACGACATGGCCATATTCAATGCCAGATTCAGCTGTTGCTGGCCTTTAGCTGCAGCAACCATAAAGCTGCAAAAATACTCCAGCCATATACAGTCTATGAGACGCACCAACAGGCAGGAAATGTACAGGATGCAGGAATGCAGTGAATCGGAGAGAGAGGGCGAATGGAAAGAGAGAGCTTGATAACTTGAATGTGGCGCAGGAAGGTTTCCAGTTGTACCCTGCCAACAGGCTTTGACACATTCTTCTGTTTTATACTTGCACATTAACACACGCAGACATATCTGGATCTCAGGTCACAGCTGGAGGAGAGGTTGGGAATCGGTCACTTGCACACAATAGTGCAACTAGCAGACATACAAATCATCTCAAATAGACCTGATGCTATTACAAAACTTCTGTGGTGGTTAACGCTAATACCAGTAAAATTTCCTGTTTCTCATATTCAATTTCCAAAACACAGCAAAAAAATAATATGCTACTGAATATTAAATCAAAAGCACAGAGTAAAGCATCCTTCCTGCTTTATTTAAAGCTGCAGCTCTAGCGGTAAATAAACTGATAGCTACTTCCCTCTGTTTATGTCTATGGTATTCAGGTACTGGGTTACTCTGCAGCAAATCAGTCTAAGTGGTCCAAAACAAAAATATTTTATTATTATCATCGTCTATTCTCTTCTTATTCATCGTCTTATTGCCGTTGTCTTGTCCGACCTGTTGCAGACATAATTGACTAATTTTTTGGTAGCAAAATACCAGCACTCTTGATATCTCTAATCTCACAGTGACTCACGTTGTCCATGTGTTTCCAGCACTGGTCTAGATACTGTTGAGCCTTCCGTCCCTCCTGAAGATGCTGTTGATCAGACAAGATGCAACAATATTGTAAATACAACTTCACTGAACTTCACCAGAGCTCACAGGTACCTCAGGTGCATGTGTTCAGCACTCACATGTTTTCTTTCTCCCTTCAGGTCCTGTGAGTACCTCATCAGCTCCCCATACACTTTGTGGCCCATCTCCTCAGCAACGACCTCTCGCTGACCCGCGTAGTCATTCAACTCATTCAGTATGGAGTAGAATGACAGACAGGTTGTGAACCTGCAGGAACCAAAAATTCAATAATGTAGAAAATGGTATGCATTATCTGTTTATATCTTTTATTCATTTTTATTGGCATAACACCATCAATGGCTATTTTAGGGAAAAATCTAAAGTAAAACATTGCGATAAAAACTAATTTTAGGACTTGTGAACTTGCATCTGAACTAAAGGCTAACATTCTAACATGAGACATTTAGAGAAATGTCTATGCCCTCATCAAATATTTAGCGCATTTATCACCAGTCACATGCAGCTTCTCCTCAAGTTGCCATCATGGGCCCCGGGGGCCGGCAGACTCTGTCTGTATGTTGATATTGACTAACCAGGCCAGTCTGCAAGACATGACTAGCTCACTATATGAACCCCCCCCCCTCTCTACAAACACACACACAAAAAGCTATTCGTCTCTCGTCCTTAGGCAAGTGTGTGTATTGAGAGGGCTGGATGGAGATTTTTTTTGTCCAAAGCAAATGGCCCCCACCTCCAGGGTTGAGTTCTAATCGGCGGGTTGTCTGTACACTACATGAATGTCCTGGGACAAAAACACATGCTGGGAGAAATTATGCCTATCTAATGGAATTCATTACGGGATATGGGAGGGTCTGGAGCTGACACCAAGCATATACTCCCCTGTTTCTGCTTTCAGCCTACAACTACAGCCAGCAGGGAAGAAACATGCTGCTTAGGACAGCAACTGCAGCCAAAACCATACAACCAAATAATAGCTTGAGTTCAAATGTATTTTTTATAGTTTTGTAATTATATATAATGCACACTACTGTCCGAAAGGCTTTTAATGTCTCTTAAATAGATCTCTTATGCTCATCAAGGTAGTGTTTATTTGAAAAAATATAATAAATACAATAGAACACTATTTCAACAATTATTTCAATTTAAAATGATTTATTCCCGTGGTGGCTAAGCTTAATTTTCATCAGTCATTTTTACTGTCTTCAGTATCACTTTATCCTAAAGAATCAATCTAATCTGATAATATATTATAAATGCTGGAAACTATAACTGCTTTATATTTTTTTTGGAACCCGTGATAATTTTTTTTTAATGTTTTAATAAAAAAAAAAAAATAAAAAAATATGAGTATGAATAACAGAACAGCATTTATTAAAAATATAAAATTTGTTATTTAATTTAAATAGATTAGAGCCTGCAGAGTGATATGAGACCCATGGAACTAGCCTATCCATATAGAAAATCTATTTCCAGAGGTATATGTAATACTCTGTTACTAAACATACACAAATCACTGTTTTTGCTCTCCTTTATTAGAAGTGTAAACAGCTATGAGAATAACCACTTAAAAATAAGCACTGAAGCATGCTAGAAAATTGAAAAGAAACAAAAGTATGCAATATTTCTCACCTAGGCTCATCCTCTTTGGAGCGTTTGGGGCAATATTTTTTAACCAGACTCCTGTTGGGCAACAAAAAAATAATATTCAGAAAACACAGATACACACGAAAACAGCACTTGTTATTAACAGATCAAACAAAGTTTTCGTTAGGGATTATAATATCCCTTAACATCACAACTGAAGTTATTCATACAGCCATGAAGACAAAAAGGAGTCTGTCTACAGTGTGTTTACTTTGTGCATCAGAGAATTAAAGTAGGCCATGGTAAACAGACAAAAAAGAAGTGATGGTATGCTAATCTGTCTTCCCTCTTCCCTCGTCCCACGCAGTATAAACTCATGGGAAGGAACACAGAAACAAATCTTATGTGGGAGCTCTTGAGAGAAGCTGCACTGCTGTGCTCAGGCATGTTCCTGTCTTCAGGGATTGGGGGATGGTGTGGGGGCTCCGCTGAGTGTGCTCAAGCAGTGGGACGGCCTTTCTCCCCAACCCAGACCCCCATCGAGCTGCATTAATGATGTTTGGTACTTCCTTTACGATGGCTTCCTCAAATCCACTTCATGAAATCGATCAAACAAACACTCACTTCCCCTCTCCTGTAGTCTGGGTATGATTAGTACACTCATAACCAAAGCATCTCAGAGTCTATTTCTGATTCAGAAGATCTTGATGAATATTAGGGCTACAGTAAAAGCATAAGATTCTAACTAATAATCCACAAACCACAGTGGACAAATCAGCTATGTACACACATTAAAGAGTTATGTTAAAATGAACATTAGTGGCCGAAATACAGCCCAAAATGTTGTATGACTATATTAATAATTTTCTATGTTATGATAACTATGCATTTGACTGGAATAAAATTTAAATCTAATACCGATTTCTTTTTTGTCTTTAAACTACGTGAAAAATTAAAAAACTAAAAATATATTAATTATAAAGTTAGCAAATTTCATCCATTCTAAATATTTATAAAATCTTTTTTATAAAATATATTTGTGTGCAATCCTGCTGCACAAGTAAAAAAAATAATGAATGCAAAAAAACAACGTTAAAATCAAACAAGTTTACTGTGGTTGTGCTCCATTCACCCTTTACCAAGGAAACCCTTGAGAGAGAAAACAGTCTGGGTGTTGCCATGTGTGACTCGAGGGGGGTTTACAGAGCAGTGTGGGACCTGTCAGGTAGAATGAATGTGGTACTACACTAGAACCTTCAATGAGATTTGAGAGGGGGAAGAGGAGCGACCGTATCCAGGCAACAGCAGAATGTCCACAGGGACCGAGACATCCCGGGAGAGGAGAGGAGAGAATATAGGAGGCCACAGCTGCAGTCATTGCGTATCCTTTGGCGAAATCACGGCTTGTGTCTCATTCTCAGTTTGATCCCGTTTCAAATCTTACAACTTAGAGCCTGCGGGGATGTTTGACCCCTGATTTGACTCGCACCCCTCATGCTGAATCTCAAGGTAAAAACCAGTATTACCACATAAGTGAATGATGGAGGAGGGGGAGAAAGAAATCAATAACATGGGTCAAGACAGATGTGCTAATTAGTACAATTAAAACCCTATGGAGTGATCCATTCTAAAAAAATAAATAAATCAATAAAATAAAAAAATAAAAGGCTGAATAAGCTACATTCACACTTGAAATGGCACATCAGTTGACTATTATTCTAATGTGAAAATATGTTTTAAAAAAATAATGACTTCGTAGCAACCTTTATTTAACCATGGCCTGTTGCTAATAACAAAAGCAAATGAGCAGTGTGAATTAAATTATTTTAAAATATGTGCGCCTACACCACAAAGTTTATGGGGTATATTTATAGCAATAGCCAAAAATACATTTTATGGGTAGATACAGTGGGGACGGAAAGTATTCAGACCCCTTTATTTTTCACTCTGTTATATTGCAGCCATTTGCTTAAATAATTGAAGTTCATTTATTCCCCTCATTAAATGTACACACTGCACCCCATATTGACAGTAAAACACAGAATTGTTGCAGATTTATTAAAAAAGAAAAACTAAAATATTTATTTTTTTGCACATTTCTTTCCCCCCCCATATATTTAAACAGTTGCATCTCTGCCAAATATTGTTGTATCCTAACAAACCATATATTATTGTAAAGTAATTTATTCAGCTCTTTCAGGTGATGTCTAAATCTAGATTTCAGAAAATTGACCCTCATGACACACATGTGGTCCTGGGTCACATATATTTAATGCAAACTTTTACATAAGCAAACTTAAGTGTTAAATTAATGTTAATTTTTAATAGCCATATAAATCACAGATGAAGAGTTAGATATTGTTAATAAATTGTTGAAATGCTTGTAAAATTCAAAATATTTAAATCATTATAGACCAAAATTATTATTATTATTATATACTGGGCTTCTTTTTGACCAGTTAATCAACCAGTCGTACAGGAAATTCAACCACTTGCTTCTATAAGCCTGCAGGCTTGTGTTCATCTCCAGTAAACAAGGCTACAAATACTGAATCTTAATCAGCGCATCAGTATCAGTCACCCAAATAATTAACTTTAATTAACCTACTTTTTTAATGTAATCAGAGCAATAAAACCTCTCACTGACATCAGATGAGTCATCTACAGAAGTTGCTGTTTAAAGCACGTTGTTGGACGCTCACCGTAGCTGCTTTGCATAGGCCTGCTCGATCTCTAGACGCTCCTTGACGAACTTTGCATAGCGCTCTAGGAAGTCGATGCCCCACTGTGTGTGTTTGTCGAGATTGTCGAACTGGTCCTAATCAAGGAAGAAAGCAGAAAAGAGAAAGAGATTCAGTGAGAGAGAGTTTGATCTGTCCCTGGGCTTCTGGTGCCAGACAGGAAACATGAATATGGAAGGACTTGTTTGAAGAATATTAAACATTTGCAGGGTGAGTGCAGAATATAAAATCAATGCTGAATAAACGTTCACATGGCAAATAAAAATGGTTTCATTGCTTTGAACGCGTTTTCAGGTGTTTTAAGGTGAGGGAATGTTTTGGCAGTTATTTATCCGGCTATTAAAACACATACAGGGGCTTGTAAATGTTGGTACCAGCCTGCTTTACAATATCTCACTGCCTTTATCTGTTATTCCAGACATGCCGAGAATGATTCCGCTGCCTTCATCTAGACAGCTTGGATGAAGAATCGGGTGAGCTGAAAGTTTCAGCTCAAGACTGTTACATCATATTCCTCACCACCAACCCGACAACACAGACACGGTGGATCCAAACACAGTCCATCTGGGTTCTGAGTGACAAACAACCCTACGGAGGAGTATGTGATATCTACAGCATTACATTCAACGACTATTTATGGTAAAGCCTTGGATGTAGCCAGACTCAGAGTGAGAACACATACAACAGCTTGGAAAGCTAAATAATCTACAAAATGTAATGAATTATATATACATACATATTACAAACTATTTATTTTTGACCGCTGCTGTTACAGTATGAAGCTCTGTGAGGTCTCAGGCTGAAGGCCTGTCTTTATGAACTTAATGTAAATGCAGCTACAGCCTGTATAGATCAAGTCTGTCTTGGGTCAAACAAGGCTTTCTGATGATGATGACTGAAAGAAAGAGACAGACAAACTGTGTATTAGCCCGAGGCCGAGCCAGTCTGTTCACAGGGGGCACAAGACAGTCGATCCACTGTTCAGCAGGAGACAAGAGAGACATAGTCATGCAGCTTCAAAGGATTCATCACAAATTCAAAACTACTTATATGTGTTGAAACAAAGGACGATATATTTATACCTATTATGGTGACTAAACAACATGTGTCAAAAATAATGACCATTCAGTTTTAAGGTACATTACATGGGAGCTATATTACAGCTTTGAACCTACAACCTCTGTATGCCAGGAGAGAAGAGGAGAGCTTTGTTCTGGAGTTCTGGCACTGAGTCTGTGAGACAGACTGAGATTAGATGCAGTCAGCGTACTTCCTCCACTGAAGAACAATGAACAAACATCTTTACAGCACCTCACGGAGCACAGAGCACAGATTACAAGCTCATTTAATCAGCCTCACCCCGAGGACTTCTGATGAACATCATCAAGAATAGAAAGCATAAATGATGAAAAACAAAGTGAAACCTTGGGTGAACCCAACAAAAGATTCTGACTATTGTGCAAATATTAATTAGGTTTTTGATAATAATTTATATATACACATATAGACACACACACACATATATATATATATATATATATATATATACATATATATATATATACACACACACACATATACACATATATATATACACATACATATATACACATACATATATATACACATACATATATATACACATATATATATATATATATATATATATATACACATACATATATACACACATATATATATATATATGTGCTAAATTTAACATGGTCAACTTTTACAGTAAAATAGTCACGCCACTAGAACACTGTTCAGTGGCCTGTATTTTGAGCTGACTTGATGTTTTTGTTATTCTGACAGCACTTAATTTAGCTAATGAGTGCACAAATCAGAGAATGAATGAAAGAAAGAGAGAAAAAGAAAAAGAAAGAGGGAGAGAGAAAGAGAGGACGATGAAGTGCAATTAAGATAAAAGTGGAATCTCATGCTCTGTTTGCACACAGCACCAGTAGTTAATGATTACTCTGGGCTATAACTCTCCTGACAGACATTAGTCAGGATCCTGCCCACCTTTAACATAGAGCAAGCTATTCAACAACAGCACCTGACAGACAAATCACATCAGGTGGGAGGTTTAAATCCAAATTATCTTCCTCAAACTGATGAGCGCTGCATAAACGTAACGCAGACATGTGTGGGTGATTCTCCAGGCCTGGAGGGAGCATTACACACAGTCCTGTTATTTTAATACCGGTCGCTGCAGAAATCCAGGAAATCACCTTAGCAGCACGCTGATGCTTCACTCAAGTGGAAAAACAGCATCCCCCCCACCATCTGCCAGACTTTAAGTGTCATTTGACACACACTTGCACACATGGCAGTTAAGGTAAAAATACTGAGATCACTCACATCTAGGTACATATAATAGGGACGTTTTCCAAATTAACAAGTCTGTGGGTTTAAGTACTAGATGACTAACTTATAATACATAAATATTGCTACACTGAATGACAATGAAACATTATTGCACCCAAATTGTGACACTTTATTCTCCAAAAACATTTGAAACCTTAAAAATAGACACTTTACTTTTATTTAATGTGATTTCTATAGCCACAAAATCCCTTTTGTGAATTTCTTTTGATGCAGACATCTTAAAATCATATATTTCATGCATTTATTATCTATATAGGGTAAAAAAAAAAGGCTTGCCACTGAAATGATTGTGAAGAATGTCCAATTATCTTGAACTAACCAATACCAAAATGTT
This sequence comes from Enteromius thamalakanensis, assembly GCA_032357475.1. Lineage (NCBI taxonomy): Eukaryota > Metazoa > Chordata > Actinopteri > Cypriniformes > Cyprinidae > Enteromius > Enteromius thamalakanensis. The sequence continues at coordinate 6,279,050 of JAUCMT010000154.1, read as the reverse complement.
AGTAGTTGACACCAATATAATTGCATTAGTTTATATACATTTTAATTCTACTGCAAAACACTTTATGCTGTTGAACAATCTTTTATTTAAACATTACAATAAATATATAAATTTTACATTATGACATTTTAAAATATAACACAGCACTTGGAAAACCCCTAGCTCTTAACGACATACACTAATATCAACCATAAAACTGGTCAGCATAAAAAGGGGCATCTATTGACATAGGCATAAATCATATCACAAAACTATTGAACCTTAAACCAATAAATGTAATATATTTAAGATCAACACAGAGGGGGCTGGTTCTTGGAGTGGGTGTGGCTTATAGTGACACATTATAACTGAAATGTCCTAGAGTAACACTAACCAGTTTAACACAAATGGAAGGTTTGATTAAGATAGTGCTTTCCTTTCTATTTCAGCTTAGCTATTTTTCTGCTTCCTTATTTTTGTTTTAGAGTTCAATCTGCTGCATTTATAATTGTATATTTTCTCATTATTTTTTTTAAACGTGCATTTTAAATAATATCAATAACCAAAAATTTTATTATTAATAATAATAACTAACATTCATGCACCTACACACAGATGCATATGTGTGTATACATATATATAAATGTAGAAAATATGTATTCATACATACATACATAGTCACAGGATTTTGAACTACACACTGGCAGATTGGCCAACCAGCAGGTTCCCTCTAAACACACACAAACACACACCAAAACACACCTATGACATCCAACAAACAGCTTGATACATGGTTCTTGGTGGCATGTGTTCTCTGACTAGCCCTTATGCACCATCAGTGACATAGAGATGGTGGACTGTCATCTTGTTGTGAGGGTCTGTTCTTCTGGCTGGAGTAATTACACAAGCTCATGACTATGGATGCTAAATTAAAATCTTTCACACGTCTTTGTTAACACTCAAAACCCAGTCTGTTCATATATTATACAGTGTAAATGAAACAAAGGCAGTAGCCAACGGCTGGCATAATACAATCCAATTCTCTGTCTGGTGCCCGGTTACCGCTGGTGCCAGAGTAAGGCGAGCATGCTCAGTTTCTATCCTTACATCACCCTCGCTTCATGAATAATTAATGCCATGAGTTCACGCACGCTCCGCCTCCACAGGCTGACTGGCAACTGCAGTTGCTAGGAGACAAAAAGAGGTGGGCCAATCTCAGCTTACAGAAACCTGATGGAATTCATAAAGTTAAGTCTCAAGGCAAGGAAACGTCCCAGACCCCCTGCAGAAGTGAGTATACCCAGATTCACTGCTGATGTGCAACAAATGAGAATATTCTGAGAAAAGTAAGCTCTCATATATCTTCTCGTGCTTGCTAAAGCAGATTGGATTTCCCTTCACTGAATCAAGATGAGCACTTTAATGCAAGGTGATTCCAGCAGTGCTCCTTTAACATTTTTCCAAACATTCCCATCTCACGATTCCCGTCTCTATGCTAGTTATTTTGTGTTTCTTTCCATCTGTCTCAGCGGAGCCTCTTGTTATGATGATCCTCATCAAGACTTTCTGTGAATAATATCTGCATGTGTAATTTCCAGGCTCTTCAATATGCAGAACTCTGCCACTTTCATCTACTGTGGGAAAACACCAAAAAATGTGTGCTTTTATGGACCATTGACCAACTATACAGATACAGAATTTCCTGAGGCTTAATGTAAAACAAATTAGTTTTACAAAGAGACAATGTGTTTCTATATACCAGCAGATTGGTTATTTTAATAAAAATATTATTTGGAATAACATGAACTTTGGAACAGTCATGCCAAACAAGACCAGGATCAAGTACTAAGAAAGTCAAGTCAACAAACTGACCTCAAGTAAGCGTCTAGACTGAACATTACAATGAGAGGAGAACAGAAAACATGGAATAGAAAAACTCAAACTGAGTCAAAAGTGTCGAGTTGTTTATGTGGAAACTAGAATTGTCCAAAAAAACAGTAAGATTAGTCTGTTCCTCCTCGTCTTTATCTGTGAATCTAGACAAACTAACATCTAGTTAGAGCTAAGATAATGGTACCACTTGAGGGTTAAAGCAAAACACCCTACATTTTTTGATTAGGATGCAGTACACCATACACTAAAAAGTTATGAAAACTAAAAGAGTAAGAGCAGCTTAGCAGTCAACCTTCCCAAAGATATTCAATTATGTAATTGCTCAAAAAAAGTTTTTAGGGATAAACATCTCGCTTTTTTAATTGATCTGCTCTTTTCCACTTCTAAAGTCTGCACCTCTCCTAAAACCTCAGATTGCATGCAAAGTAAGGTATTAGAAACTCCCAAAATAGAACAAATTGTTTCTGAAAATTGCAGACAACACAACACAATCACAAATCTGGGGGTCTTAAAGGACAATGGGCGTCTCAGGAGAGGCATGTCCTAGAAGGCAAACATCCTGTGCTCAAATAATGACAGGAAGTGAGGTCAGTACATGAACAATAACATGAAAATCTCACGGAGCTCCACCACGGTGGAATCAAAAGAACAATCACAGAGCCATACTATCATGTCAGTGAACATCGCTACGATTGATGACAAAAAGGAATTTATGCAACTTAGAAATTCATCCTTTATGGCGCTTTGATATTATTGTTAGATGTTCCTCATGTATGCCTAAAAGATTCAAACAGAAAGATTAAACCTTCGCAAAACACACCCATGACCTGTTGGGGGAAGGCAGAAATGACACTCCGTCATATTTACTTGAATCACAGAGCACAAGCCTCAGGCGTTGTTTAATATCAGTTCTCCCAATACATCTGAAATATAGCCGAGACCCCCCCAAACTACTCCACCCCAACTTAATATTATGAATTATACATACAAAAGAGACTTAAAATACATAAAAAAAGGTTTACTAAACATTAAATAGTGTTAGTATTATTTTACTATTATTATTATTCATTATATCATTATTATTTACTATTCTTATTATATTCATACATAATTAAGAGAAAATAAATATAAATACAAATGTATTTTTTATTTATTTTATTGTTAACAAATAACAATACAATTGCAAAAAAAAGTAGTTATTTTTTAATGACTCATTAAAATAAATAAATAAAAAGCTGTGTTGAATTTACAACAATTACTATAACCATGGGTTACTAAGAGTCATACCACCCACTGATTACAGTACTCAGTCTGATTTTTAGGGTGGCACTGGGATCTTTAAAATTCATGCCTTCCATTGTTTTGGCTAATCCATACATTAGCATTCAAATAGTTCATCTCAAGGCGCTTCCAAAATTCCCTTCTGAATGAAGGATGGGGGGGAGGGAGGCTCTAAAATCTCACCACATCCTCAGTACAACCTGCTGTGCTTAATGAAGTGCCCAAGGGCACCACCTCTTCCTCTCGCTCTTTCATCTTTCCTCTCTAGCAGCACAAGGGACAGGCCTAATTCAGCCTCCACATGGCACTTCTTTTGATGCTGCCAAAAAAAACGAGAATCAAAGTATAAAGTCGAAAACATTGCCTTGTATTAAGTCGCCAGCAGCAGTGAAGCATTTATAGCTGTAGTTAGCTGATCTGCAGGTATTGTACTGGGGCAAAAGCTGACTGGCCAGAAAATGACAGTAGACCTGTGGTGGCAGAAATTTGAGTCTGTCTGCCCAATGAAACGATCGCATGAGGAGAAGATGCAAGGGGGAGGGGGAAAACAGAGAGACAAAAGGAGATCTCCGTCCCAATGGTCTGCTTCTGTAAAATGTCTGGGCAGAATCCTACAGGCTATATCGATTAGTTCCTCATTTAAACTGTTTCTATGTGGTAAAGAATAACGCACACTATGAACTCGAACATAAGATTTCAGTTAAAGTATTTAAAGCAGCATCAGAATTTAATCTTAAAAGTATGCCTTACAAAACTAAAAAATCATCAGCTGTAATAAAGAAGACTAAGGGTGCTTTCACATCTGGAGTTCGGTTCATTTGGTCCAATGATACATTTTTCTGCCGTTTTGGGTCCTTTTTACACCCCACTGATTGCTCGGGTCCGAACCAGTTGAAACGAACTAAAATGCAGTCATGTGACAACATCTACATCACTCGTTGGAAAGATGTGCCATTAAACGTATTTCGTAAACTGCTTTTTAATTGGTCAGAATTAACATGCGGGAAAATTCCAATGGAACTCCCAGAAGTAAACAAATCGAGGAGACAACAAGCCGGTAGACAACATGCCGCTATTTAGTATGGAGAGACGACTGCACTGGCTGATTGTATCGCTGCTCATCGTATACTATATAGTTTGTATACATCACTTTAGACAAACTATACATTTCGAAAAAGCGCGGATGCGGCTGAAAAACAATGTTTTAATGCACTGAAAACGGTGAAGGCGCATCGCAAGTCACTTCAGGAGGAGGCGTGAATTCGTGAAACTGTGACATGGTCATCTTCCGGAAATATTACCAACGATCCATCAGGTACGGCAGCTGGATTAGTCCAAAAAGGCTCAGTACTTTTTGCAGTTGGGTATGTTCGAGTTCGGATCATGTTCTCGCCACAAACGAACCGCTCCAGTGTTCGTTTGAAAGCATACTGAGAGCACCTCTTCAAAGAGGTCTCGATACGCTTTTTTGGTCCGCTTTTGGTGCACACTCGAGTGCAATTGTTACATTCACACCTGCCCAAACGTACCGCACCAAGTAGGAAAGTGAACTCTAGTGCGATTAAACTGAACTAAATGAGGGCGGTGTGAAAGCACCCTAAGCCTAAAATAAAATATTTAAAAAATTTAATCAAAACTAAAATAATATCAGAGAAAATAAAATATAATAGACAAAAATTAATATAAAAAATATAATATAATACATATAATAATAGAAAAAAAAAATCTAATGAATCAGTGGTCAAAGTAGGATACAGCTGCTATAAAGCAATGACATGATCTCAGTGAGGACTATTTTTCTTGTCTGTTAAAGGTTTGGGAGAACTGGGCAATGAATCATGTGTTTGAGACTGAAAGTGATCAGTCTGACTGTGGAGGAGCCGGAACAGGAAACCATATGGAAAAGGCCTCAAGAGAGGTCGTTACATAAAACTCTTACTTTATGATCCTACAGTCCAAGTTCCTGTCAGTGGCACTGGTCCATGAAAGCGAGGGAGATTACGAGAGAGGGAGAAAACGAGTACACTGTATAGTATAGTGTATCACAGCGAAGGCTCACAAGACGCACCCGGCAATCACATGCAAGTCATATCCAACTCTAAGTTAAACTTGCAATTTAATGTCAAAGTAAAACCACAGATAAGCGTGACTCATCAGCCAAACAGACGTTTACAAAGGAGCAGGAGATGTATTAGCAGAGGTCCTTTCATCAGCTACTCTTTTTCCATACTTCATCACTTCAATGTAATGACTCGTAAGACTGCTTCAATTTCCAAAAACATTTTATGATTTATAACAAAAGAATGTACAAGAAATAGAAAACATAAATTCTTTGTATGAGGCATCACTTGAGCGCTTTGCGAATCAAAAGCAACATTCATTGAGAGGAAATGGGTTGGTGCCTGAATCACTATTAGGTCACAAGACATGTTTGTAAAGCTACACATTACTGGGGTCATTAACACGAGGACCACTGAGGGCGGGAACAATTGTAGTTTTGTGGTGCTACAGACACTTGGACAGTTCATGTCCCCAGAAAACTTACTCCAAGAACAAAAGTATGACTGTAACATCTGATAAATTGGCCGTCCATCGAGTCAGGGGGCAGCCACGAGTCAATCTTACTCTCAACATAACCTCTAACCCAAACAGGACATCATTATTTGAATGAAATACTGAATGAGACCATTTAAAACACCAGATGTGTCTAAGAGCTTCAAAAAGATTTTGAAGTGGCTTGGCGAATGCAGTTTTACGCATTTCCTTCTGTAACAGGACGTTTGAGACAGAACTACCAAAGTGTTTGTCTACCGAGGAAAGAAAAGAAGTAGAGATTTTACAGAAATTGCAATAAATGTTTTCATTTAAATGAAAACTGAAACTGAATATAAAGTTTATTTAATAATGAAGTAAATTATCACATTTATTTAATAATCAACACTGAATTAATTTTCAATTTAATATTTTTCGTTTGACAAAACCACAAACTATGACTTGCTTGATTCTCATTCTAGAGAGCATTTAATTGGACAATCTTTCATTTAAAAGTATAGTAACATACACACATTTGGCAACATGGCTTGAAAATAAAAGGATGTAACAAAGCATTTTGATTTCTCTTTTCTAAGTCAGGGCTGTAAAAATCATTTTAGATCTTTTAAGAATTTATTAAATTAGCAAAAGTCTGCTTTAAGGAGACAGTGAGCACAGGATTCATTTTAAAAAGATACAGGATCTCTCTCAAAAGCCCATAAATCAGATTTACTCACAGAAACCTAATTATATCGCTAATCAAATGGCATAGCTGACCCAGAGGCCATTAAATGCCCTATCCTGTTTAGTGAGGAGCAAGTACGGTAATACAGAAATAGAACATTCTGCTCCTTCATTACTGCAGTGACATGAGTAATTATTGGCGAACAACTGCGGCAACAGGAGGAAATTTGGTGAGGTGATATTTTCAGACATTTCATTGGAAATGAAAAAGTAGCCGCCAATAGCAGTAGATGACCTGTACACCATCTGGGCCTGAGTCGGTGAGGTCATCGCTGAGGCTAAGCCAGAGAGTGACATTTCCTGTCTCCCTAAGGAGAACTACAGAGAAGAGCGCAGACAGATGTTACATATGCACTCATTCAAATTCATAGCAGAACGCATTAACAAACAATCACATAAATGTAAAACAAACTACTTTTAAAGAATCTTGCACACACAAACACAAAAGTAGTACAACCCACAGCTGTTACTGCAGCACCAGTCACTAGCGCTCAGTGACCAACCAGACAGGATGGGCATAAATGCCTGGGTGAGCCTAACTTGAGATGCTCAAGCCAAATTTTAGCGTCACAGGGAGTGCCGCCACTAAATACTAAACTAACAATAGTGAAAGAAATTGCGCAAGACTTTGCGGTTGTGTCATTCTTACACTCTGTATAATTAAACACATTTATGCATGAGTAAGCGATCATTAAACAAACAATTGATTGGTGCTTTATTATAATACCTTTCTGAATAAGTCATTAAATCAACATTATAAAAATGCTTTATACAAGAGATGAATAGTCTAGCTCTTGTATATTCTAAAAAAAAACATGACTAAAGAACTATTAATACATTTATAACTATATTAATGTATTTCTTTTTTGGCATGTGACAGTATCACACTTTCCAAACGAAATGTTTTACAGAATGTGGCACTAAATAACATTAAAAAAATCTTGAAAAAACTCTGAATATTTAACATTTGTCAATCATCTAAACATTTTCAAAAAGACAAAAACATTAAACATACAACAAACATTAATAAAAATTCATTTTAAGTTAACATATGATTTAAAAATATTAAATTGCAAAAGAACAAGTATAAAGAATCAGAACATTTACAACCAATAATAGACTTATGGAAATAAAGCTAACATGCAGAAACACTGTACATCAGAAATACTGGCAGGTACATGTCTAGTTCCTGTAAACAGCGCCTTGAGAAATTTAAAATCTAAAAAAAGTAAACAAATTCTTAGTTAAATACAGTCTAAGACAAATCTAGGATCAGAGACTTGCAAGAAGACTGATCTGCGATTAAGTCCTCAGCACTGGGCAGTTTTTGTTATATAATAAACAAAAGCTTTAACAACACATGCAGGGTACAGGAGGGGCTGGGTAATAACAACAGGAGATCTGTGTACTTAATTATGACTTTGTATTCAGTACCCACCCCCCACAAAAAAGCCGGCAAGAACACCAAAACAAACATGGCTCAAGTTTCTAAAGAAGAACTTGTCTGAGAAGAACCGGTGTCCTTCTCATATGTAAAGCAACAGTTCACACAAATATACAAATTGTGTGGAAATCACTGAATCAATTTTAATTTTAAGTTTCTGGTCTTCATGATATAAAAAGACTTGAATGCAAATAAGGACATGTTCCAAAAAAGAAAAATGAGGACAAGAGGAAAAAGTGCACAAAATATAATTTATGATATAATTTAATATAATTTATGACACAATTTCTGAGCTATGATAGAAGGGAAAAATTGCCATGCACTGGTGATATTAGGATTTAGAAGCCCTCTTTAATGTAGATGAAAATCAGCAGTGTATTCAAAAACCCTTTCAAGTATTGGAAACTTGCCTGGTGCTATACTCAGCTACTTAAAGACACACACTAAACACAGAGACTATGGTCTTGCACAATGAATCAGCATTTTTTTTTTTAAATAAATAAATAATTAACCCAAAAATGAATCATTTACTTCAACTTTATAGGTGCCAAGAATTTGTTTTTTCATCAGAAAAGTTCTGGAGAACTTTAGCATTACATCACCTCCTTATAAATGAATTGATAAAAAATGTTCAAGGGGTATTTAATCTCATCATAGCCGACAAGCAATTGATAAAACTCATTGATTGCACTCATATTTTTCAGCAATGAGTCAAAGGGACTCCACACAAGACAGTATGATCTGCACTCTGCGTGTAAGAAGTGTTTCAGAGCCACATGTTTTTTTTGGTCCGTTTCCCAAAGGAAACTGCCATGAATCAGTCCCAATGAAACTTAATGTAGCACACGTTTCAGCCAGACGTGTCTGTAAGCACCTGACATGGAATGCAGAATATTAGGACGTCATCATGCTGCGGCAATGGAAATAAAGAAAGAAGAAAATCCTACAGGAAACAGCCTACAACTCATATGCTTGTCATATCTCATATTTCTCTACACCTCAGATTCGCACTCTTCCCGTAGCTGTCAGCGCCTCACATCACAGACAGTCTCTTTCATCTCGCTGCTTCTGAAGACTTGATAAAATGTACTCAAAACCACCTACATCCCTTCTAACATGGTCACATCCCTCCGTACCCCGAGGTGAAACTTCGTTAAGGTCTGGTTTTCAAGATTAAAGGACTTAAAGGCATGCCAGTCTGAAGGAGACGTGTGAGTGTGTGTGTATATGTGTGTGTAAAAAGGGAGTTGGTTCACTGCCTTGTGACTTAAGGCTGACACACACTTTTTAAAACCATTACAGCATGCTCTGACACTGATTATCCTTTGCACTGAGGGACACTTCATTTTCTGTCTCGCTACACAACTGCCCACTGAGCAGTGAACAACTGCACAATCATGTCTCTACAGCTAAATAGCTAGAGAAAAAAAACATTGACAATGCGTGTTTCTCTGCTAACAGTTACAAGCCGACTGAGATAACATGATCTGTTGTACAATACCATACTGACATTAAGGCTGAAATTTAAATCTTTTTGATAACAGTTAGATTATGAAATACTTTTTTTTTTTTTTTTACAAATACTTTCAAGATGTTACAATTTTTGAATACATTTTAAAACATTTATGTGAAAGCAAAGTTAAATTTTTAGGAATCTTTAGGTGCATAAGAGGCTTTTTGGTATTATAAAAAAATATATTATAAAAGCTGCATCCTTGCTAAATAATAATTCATTTCTTTCAAAAAAAGTAAGTCACTGTAGGCTCATCTCACCAAGAAGTTTAAAAGCTTTTTCTGAGCATCCTAAATAGCAACGTGGACTCAACCTATGGCATGAGATTGGGGTGAAACTACTTGTTTTTGGGAGAAGTACAAATAGCAAATAAATACACGATCATTAATGTTTTGATAACTTATGAAACATGGAATTCCTCAGACAGGTTTCCAACACATTCTGTACGACCATAGAAGATCATGCATTTCTATAGTTCCAAGGATTGCATGTGGTTTGGCACTGAATGTGCTAAAGTAGTGTGTTTGGAGATGGCACTTTAATTCCATCATCACAGAGATGTGTCAGCCATGGCAGGTTATAACTGCCACACACAGCAGCCAACTCATAAGAGCTTAACTTAATTCTAAAAGCTGCTACAGATCCTCTTCCATGAGCACCAAGAGAAAAAAGTAAGAGCTCCACACATCCGCAATCAATTAAACCTCCAGTGTGCTGGGTGAGGCAAGTCAAAGGATACAAGTTGGCAAGAACACATAATTGGCAACTTAGAAGAACACCACCATCACTTCATCTCTATTTAATGGTGAAGTGTGTCGTTTCTGTGATGCTAGAAGCACCAAACAGCCACATATCCTGATCACCTTCCATTGCTTAGATAAAAAGTCAAGCCACTGGTTATGGCAGAAGCTCAAAAACCCATGCATGGTATTAGCAACACCAAGGTCATGTTTTGATTCATGGGGAATGCATGGACTTTTCAAATACAAAGTAAGTCACTTTGGATCCAAGTGTTTGTCAAATGCACAAATGTTAGATGGTTCAAACAAACAGAACAATGTTATGAAAGCATCGAATAGTTTTCTTATAGTTGTCCCTGGATATTAAGCTGGAACGTAACTATTTAAATACTGAAGATAACTTGCATCATCTTTAATAATACTTTAAAAGCTTTAGACTCGCACCACCAGCACTAATTTGAACCTAAACCATAAGTAAACTCACAAGGCAACAGTATTTGAATAGGCTGGTTTCCCAGTAAATTCTTCTGTCTGGCCGCAAACAGCAGAATAAATGCAGAAGACTGAGAGGCTACACATGGAGGTTTATGTTTGTCATGAAAGAGTTAAACCCCAAAGGCACGAATGATGTCTGAAACAGGACGTTTGCCCCTTTTTTGGTTTCTACACTTGATTAGAGCTATACAAGAGGACAACTTTGGCCTGCTCACTTGTTAGCGCCTGTCAAAATTAACTCTACTTGCATCGCAGAGAAGTTTTCAAAAGGATATGTTTTTCTGTAGTCATGTTTCGGCAAGTCATGCATTCTTTTGTCCCATACAATTCTGTGTTGGACAGTTATAGCTGCAGGTTGCTTTAGCACTAGCGTGTTGCTAGCAAAGCAAGAGCACTCCAGGATATTCAGGCATCCTGCCCAACTCATTTTAGCCTGTCCAAACATAATATGCAAAACTGTGCAGTGAACAAAGAAAGACTGGAAAGTGAATCCTTTTTGCCGCCAAACTACAAAATGTTTAAAAATACATTCAGCTTGATTCTAATAAAGGTCAACATCAAGCAACATTTCATAAACTGTGCATGCATAGGATTTCAACTGTGATGAAATGTTTTAAATCAAGGGATTAAATATAGAAACTAAAAGCTGATAATTATTTATACTATAGCTAGAAGGATAAATATTTATTCCACAGCTCTCTGAAAAATCTCATTTTAACTAATGAATTAAAAAAATGTAAAAGCAATTGGATCTTTTTATGTCACAATTCTGACTTTATTTTCATAATTGCATGATATAAAATTAATTCAGAACTGCATGATATACAGTATATTCTTTTCCTCTCAGTATTGGGTGAAAAAAAAGAAAAAACATCATAATTGCAAAGTTAATGCAATTCCATTTTTGTGTTCTCTGTGGCAGAAATGGTCTTCCATAGAAACCTGATTCTGCAAATCGCACAGTTCTAAAATAAATAGGATCAACAAATAAAAAGTATTAACCAATAAGAAAAGTAAATACAAGATATAGCTCACAAAAGAAGTGGCGACATAAAAAAACCCTCAAGTAAAATCTCACAAACATGTATTATGTATTAAACTGAACTTCTGAATGATATCGTAGTTTACTAGTGTTGAAACCTTCCTTAAAACAGGAACCTGTTAAATCAGATTAAAAAAAATCTGATAACATTTGCCCCGTTATCAGGTTTTCACACTACTGGCCAATACTGATACAGTCATACAGTGCATTCCTACTAAATAGCCCTATCGGTTTCTTTTATCAACATCAATGCAAAAAAGGTAAACAACACATAAGGACAAAAAAAAGCCTTGTACAAAAATATCCCATAGTTTGTTAATGGTTACCAAAAAAAATGATTTAATTCCAGAAGCAAAAGTCAATTAGGCCACATACATACAGCAGTAATATTTCAGTGGAACTTAATGATGCGAGTCAATGTACATGTAGTGTGGCTCGTTTTTCAGTTACAGTGCAGGGCTGCACGGGGGAGATCATTTGGAAATCATTACAAGCCACGTTTGAGTGCATCATTATGATTTAGAAACTTCTGGAGGGTCTAGGAGACAAAAGGGCATGAATGCTATCATGTGCAAGTCTAAGAATTAAGACCCCATCCCCCAAACGTCTGTCTGTCTTCCTGTATGAAAATGCCTCCGATTACACAGATAAAAGCACACCTACCACAGCTAAAATGCAAACATACACCCCTCTGGCTTTATACAATTGCTTTATTCCACCACCTGGAGATGACTTGCTCCCTACAGCCAATCTTCTAGGGATTCTAACTGAATTAAGTAGATTTGCGTAACTTTCTGCATCATCCCCCAGAACTGAAATATCACTCTCAATGGGCACAGACAAAGTTCTTCAACTTCAAGCCACATGCATTTGTTTATCAAAACATTTTATGCAACACAAAAATCAAGCTACTAATGTGAACAGCACCAGAGACCGGCGTGAGATAACTATACTTCAAGCACTAAATAAATACTACAAACATCTTGAATTATATTACACTTTGACTTCACATAACCCTTTAAGTATAAATTAATTATACATGCAATCATCATTCCTCTGGGATTGGCTTCTCTACAAACAATACATGAGCCAAAAGACTTCATCTTAATAGTTAACCTTTGCTTACAAGGCCTTAAAATGCTGCCTACATGAGCAGCTCACTAGGCTGGAACAAAGTCTCCAAAAGGATACAGGATGTTCTTAAATTGTGCTTTAAGTCACGTAAAAAGCATTTCGCACCATTTGGGTCTTATATATCACGAATGACAGGATGACAGAGCGCTATTTAACCATGAACAGCATGTAGCTAAAATCCTTTATGCATAGATGTCAGATTTGATATTTAACATTAAAAGCTCCCAGCAAGCCCTCTTGTTCACCTTGTATAATCTATAAGGGCAGGACTGTAACTATCAGAGTTGCTCATAGACCTCGTTTTAATGATTAACTTCAAGACGGCAGGCACTTCCATCACGCCACGTTTGTCCAGACTGTTTAACAGTGTGTGAGATCAATCCAAGCTTAACAAATGGAGCCAAGATTTTCAGTCAGGTTAAGGCTCACAGATTAATGAGTTGCTACCTGACTTGCATAACTAGATTAAAAACAAAAGACACTTGAGCTGTGCACAGAGCCGACTTAGCGTACTGTGCTGAGAGACGCATAAATTGTATTGGATTACCCTGGAAACCGCTTCTCTCCTATGCAAATCCACAACTCACTCATTACAAACAAAAACAATTGCAAGCTGTTTTGCTACACCATCCCGTCCCGTGTGAAAAAAACAAAAAAAAACATAAAACTGTCTCTACTGTACCAATTTACGTGAATAAATGTACATTTCTAGTGCATTCTGACCGTTCACGGCAACAGTCTCACGGCTCCAGAATCATTTCCACGGGCCATAAAAACTGCAACGCATGTCATCCAACAAAAGGTGAGAGACGACAAAACGACCAGTCTGGTTCCCTGTGTTTTCTCTCTCTCTTTCTGTAAACAGGCTTGTGTGATTTGTCAGGGGACTGAGGGGCCCTGGAAATGTGAAAGAAGCTGTCTGTGAACAATGTACTCCAATACACAGTTTCGAGCCAATTCTCATCAAGCTTGCCCGTGCTAAAGCCGAATTCATTTTCCATTCAAGAGCTGCAAACAATTAATTCCAAATGCTTAGGTCTTGAGTTTATGAATTATTTAAAAAGTATGTGCATCCTGTGAGGTGGTTTGTTTTGAAGTGCCTCTTCATTCGTCAGGTTACGTAACAGAGCTGTAATATAATGGATTTGAGCTGATTTTATGACACCTTTTTTACAAGTAGCTCCTAGAATGGTAAAAATTCTTTTAAAACAGTGGATAATGGCAAGAGAAGCCCATTAGCTGCACGTAACAGTACAGGATGAGTGTTGCTTGTTTACTCTAATATAACACACAGGTTTTCAAATCTTTTAGGGGACCTTTAGGGGACAAGTACAGCAAAAAAGCGGCATCTTTTTTTTTTTTTTTGACATTTACAGAAGTAAGGAGTCTTCAAAAAAAGAAGATTCTGTTCCATGGAAACAAGACAACATACTGGTTTCGAACAACATAAGGGTGACTAAAATGTAAGAATTTATTCGTCTAAGGAAGTGAGGGGGGTTAAAAACAAACCAAAAGAGAATTTAATAGCTCAGACATCATGTGTCAAGTGACTGTTGAAAATTCCCAGGCTGAAATGATCCCTATATCCATTTAGTCTTATGAAATGCTTCATGGCTCAGGCACAATGATTCAGGATCAGGGACCAAAAGTGGCCTCGTTTACCCAAAACAGGGTAGCCTAGTGGCATCATGTATTTAATGTTGGTTTCAAATTGGGCTAATTGCTTATGATGAGGCCACCAAATCTATGGCGAAGGACAAAGGAGGGTTTCAGAGGACAGTTATTTTTGGACCGCCGCTATGAAGGGTTTGGTAGAGTAGATCACAGGATGTTCTGCCGGTTTTTCAAACTCCGGTTCCGGGCCAAAGAGCACAAAACTTGTTTGTGTGAGGCGTGCTCCATAAATATTGGCTATGTGGGGGAAAAAATGGTTGTAGCCCAAAGTTTAATGTTCCAATTAGCCGAATCCTGCAGAAAAATAAGCTACGCACCCTTGGTTATGATAACATAGACCTCAAAACTAAATCAATCTTTGTTGTATGATATGGACGGACATTTGCACCCAGCAGTCGGTCTTTCAGAGAGCACCAGCGGCCGAAGAGAGAGCCAAGAGCGGGCGTCACATACTACAAAGATCTGTTTGTGTGCGGATATTCCCTCTGCAACCAAAAATAAAAAGCTTGGATTTAAGAAGGATAATGTAAAATGTTTTTAAGAGGTTTGTGCTAATTACAGCAGGAACAACAGAAAATAAAACTGCATTAAATTGCAAAAAAAAGTCCAGAAGCAATCAAAACATCAATGACACAAACACTGAATCATAACTACACTATGAAAGGCAGAAAACAGAAATGTATTATTTCACAATCAGCATTTATTCTGTTAAAACTGGGTCAGTGACAACGAAAGCACAAACTGGTTCTCTCACCACATGTAATATGTAAGCAAAGCATTACTCTCACATGCCAATAAACTTTGGAAAGCCCTGGAATGACATACTAAACGTCGGGGTCAAAGGTTTAAGCAAATTGTTTCCTGACCTACTCTTTCCCACGACTATGTTCAGAGCATGCGTTTACGTCTATAGATCTTCTGGCATATTGGCAGCGACAGCAGTCTTGGCACTCTGTCATAACGACCTGGCTGAGTCTCACCTGACTGAACTCCAGGTATCCCAGATTACCAGCTCCCAGCAATCTGCACACCTCAACTGTTCAGCTCGGAATAGTATCACTGAAGAAAAACACCAGTTAACAGCTTGGAAAAACACCTATACGCTATACTAAAAATACAACTTAAAGAACAAAGTAAGGAGCTTAGTGGTTTTGAATGGATTAAATGTTCACTTCCTCAGACTCTTTATAGAGTTATCTTTAATTATATAATAATGGCCATAAATGAATATGTTCACAATAAACTGAAACTACTTAAATTCTTAAAGTAGAAAAAGGAATTTGTGTCTTTTACTCACCCTTGAAACATTTAGTTTGATATAATTTGTGAAATCAGTAACATGGTCAACATGGTACAGAATTAAAGTTTTATCTGGTCCAATGACATATATATAGGTTGTACTACATTGGTTCAAGAAATTCAGAACGTATTGCATTTTTAAGGTAAGCGACGGTCAAGTATAAACGGTCATGGAAAAAGCTGCATAAATATTAAACAAAACAAAGCAACAACAACCTTGGAATGGAAATTGGGGATAGTAAATACTGGTGTGTTTTTCATTTAGGGGGGTTATTTTAAGGTTAGATAAAACAAAATCATATAAGCTTACTTGAGTGAGCCCATTTTGAATGTACAATTGCCTGATTTCAGTGTTTAAATGCTGGAGCTAACAGCACTAATGTCGTTGTTTTGTTGCTTTTTGTTAAAAAGAAAAAAAAAAAACAAGTCAGGTTGTCTAAAGCCTGACCAGTCAAAAACATAAAGCAGCCTTAATGTCCTACAGATAACCTGTAACTGAACCATCTTAACAGGAGCCTCCCACAGCTGCCTTTTGTCTTGGGTCACTGGAGGGCTGAAGACAGAAGTGGCTTTTTAAGCTGATGTGAAACAAAATTCTCAGTCAAATCTTGACATCAGTGTTTACAGGAAGTGTGTACGATACTTAGACCAAGGAGAAGGAGCAAATTCTGTCAGAAGATTTAGTCCTTATATTCAATATGTAACACACATATATATAAAACAACAATTCACAACTTAGTTTATGCTTCATAGCAAACAATTTGTAAGTTTGTGTAAATGATTAATAAGGTTTTTAAAGATTATAACTCTATCAGTTTATTCAAGACTAGAGATCAAAAACTGACCATTTCATAAATGCATCACGCATTTGTATCTTCATGAGCAAACCCTTAAAGTTATCAATACTTCATTGCACATATTGTTTAAACATTTGGGGTCAAAACTTTGTTTTACTCTTTTTTTCTTCAGCATGGATGCATCAAATGTATCAAAGTAATAAAAAGAGGAATTTATAATGCTACAAAAGTTTCCATTTCAAACAAATCCTATTTATTTGAATTTACAAGAATTTATTTATTAGAGCTCTCCATTCAAGTATCACGAAAAAAGGCACCACGGTCACATTAGAACCATGTGATGTAATGTCTGATTACAATGTATGAATTACATATTAAAATATATTAAAATGATGAGGCTGCAGGCTTCCTAGTGTTCAAAGAACATGGAAGCCTTTTCATCCTCTCACTTGCCGGCTAACCTTGCCCTATGCAATTCATTTCTGAAACCCAAAACAGTGTAACACACAAAACGCATAAACTAAATTTCTTTCCAAGGCTTGCAAGCACTAACAGGTCTAACCAGTCTTCTTCACAAAAGACTGAATCACCACATCCAAGCCCTGTAAGCAAAACAGCACACACTGACAGTTCAATCCGCACACTCCATTCAGAGGTCTACAAATCATTAGATGTCTTAATCGGCTCCTCCAAGTCCATCATACAGATAAATAAATGACATTAGGTCATTAGATGCAACAAACTCAAGGAAACCGCTTTAATAACAACAGTGGGTTTAAATGTCAGCTTTCCGTACTCAGCTGAGCACTGCGTGATTAAGTTTCAATTAAGCGCTTTGTTCTTGATTTGATTAAAGTCCACACAACCTTTACAGCTCAAGTATATTTTGCACTAATAACACATCTGCACAACAAAAATGTCACACTATTATCCTCTAACAAGTTGTCCTGTGCGAAAGGCGTACTCTCATTATGTGTTACAATTGGGTTATTTTGAAAGGTGTGAACCAATCACACCCAAGACGTTACATCACTAATTTTAAATCAAAATCAACACCTGACAAATCATGAGAGGCATTAAACATCTTAATTAGGTTTACATGACTCTCAATAGAGCACAAATGGGTCAAACGCAGAGTGCATTTGAGGATAACCATGATGAAAAGTGCACACGCATTTAAAGGATAGAATGGCATTTCATTCATCAGAGCCAAGGCTACAGATGGAAAATACTTCAACATTTTATGCTTAAAAAGACATTCACCATGAGACAAGCGGACAAACATGATTATTCAGCATGTTCCACGTACAAAGGGATTTGCCACGGGATTACAGATGAATACAATCAACAAAAACGCCACTGTGTAGTACATGCTATATCTCCCAGTATAAGGGATTTACAGTACAGGAAATTAAGACAGCCAATTCAAGGCAAACATACAGTATTGAATGTCCAACACCAAACATCCAGCCACACGTAAAAGTTGGAATTCATTCAATCTAACAAGCCACAAGTTAACAGTATAATTTGCTCAATTGCTAGTAACTTGAAAAGCACTGGAAAGTCTTTTTTTTTCTTTTGTGTGTTAATGCTTTTAATACAAGACAGCGTTATCGGAAGAATAAGGGATTTACAAAAGGCATAAATAATCTGGATTTTTATGGATAGGATGGTAGTAAGCCGGTTTTGAATAGTATTTGGATTCTAGCTGGTCTTTAGAAGGTCCAAGCAGACAAACCATCTTGGAGCAGCAGCAAACCAGCTAACAGCCGGTCATAAGATTTTAAGACGTTCAAGCTGGATTTTGGAAGATATTTACTGGTCAGCCAGCTAACGACCAGCTTGTACCAGTTAGAAACCAACTACCGTGTTTCCAACAGGAACTCTAAAACTATTCAAATTAATTCTAGCAACAAACTAACTTCAGCAAAACCTTTTGTATCTGTTATATACCAAATATTTTATGAGTCAAGTTACAGTCTCATAAGAATCACAAAATATAAACTCATCAAGTAATAATTATTAGTCTGGATGATTAATGACAAACATTGGTCATTCCATAATTCCAAAAGTAACCATCTAGATTAAGCCTATAAACCGAAAAACGCAGCTTGATGCATGGGATATTTCAAGTAATAGCTCACACATCCTCTGCTTTTTGTCCAGTAGCCCAATCTGAAGGGCAACACCCCTGTAACAGACCCACACACACTCGACGGACTTCATTGTCTCTCAATAGTTCATCTTACGCCGAAACGAGGCATTTTGTATTATTTCAATTGCGAGTTTTTGTCAACAGAACATTGCAGACTCAAAGCCCAGACTATAAAACATGTAGGATCAAACTGCAGTAGCGTTGTCAATGAACCCCGTAGATCAAAATATAATCTAACCAACAAATAACCTCATTGCAAGATTTCATCTCAGGTTACTCTTTTACAGGACATCATCTTCTGCATTGTCTCTGTCACCCATAAGCAACAATGGAACCAGATTCTGGATACAGCCGGGAAACTGTTGTTTGCCTCTGCATTAATAACACACATATACGGTTTTATATCGGTTGTATGCTAGGAAACGAGATAATAAATGGTGATTCTCTGCCCACTTCTTAGTCATCGAAACTGGGTGTGAAACCTTTAGATTGGGTTTGATAAGGAATGTCACTAGAATCAAACGGAACGTCACGCGGGATACATTTAAAACTTGATACATTCTAAAAGCTAAATGTTATAATTTATCAAACTATGGCATCGTTTCTGGCGGCAAAGGTGTTTTTGTGTACCAGCAGGACAGACCTAGAATGCGCAGACAGCCTGACTAGGACACCTTTCCTGAAGTCATGCCAAAACACGAGTTGTTTGTTGGTGAACAAAAGGCCACAAGGAGCAAGGAATGGAAAAATTGCGCTTACCCAAAGATCCGTTCCCCAGCTCATGGCGAAAAAACTCCAAGAACCAACGTCTCCGCCGCTTAAAACTCCAGGGTTGCTTGTTCTTGCCTCTCTCTGCCGTCGTGTAACTCTCTATACTCCAGTGAAGCCAGCAGCGACAACCTCACGGCTCAGGGTTTTCCCATTTCCGACACACAATGCGAGGAGGAAGGGATGCGTTTGTCCAATAGCGCCTCCTATTCACCATAGTTTGTAAGTGGAGAGATGGAATAACCGCACAACCTGCTGGAGCACAGAGAAAAATATTTTGCCATTCAAAGTTCATTTTTTAATAGTTTTATATATATATAATACATTTATAAATATATAATAAATTTAATAATAAATATTTACAATATAGTAAAATATAAAATATATAAAATATATGTAATACGAAATAATGTCATATGATTCTCTATTCTTAACTTTAGGCTAAAGTATAGAAGCCCGTTTCATATGTATAAAAGGATGCATTGATGAGTTCTCCAGAAAAATGATCTGGCTTGAAGCATACAAAACGAACAATGACCCAATCATTAAATCACATCTCGTGGTTTCCTATGGTGCTTTGCCAGAAAGTAAGTGACGCAAATGAAGAGAAAAATAGACAGAATTCTGACTATATCTCTCAATTCTGACTTTATATCTCGCAATTCTGAGGAAAAAAAAGTCAGAATTGTGAGATAAATAGCCGCAATAACCTTTTTTTATTTTTTGTTTTTCCTTGTTATTTTATTTATATTATTTATTATTGAGAAACATTATTTTTATACTTAGTTAATTTTAAAGAACTTTAAAATGCCACTGTATATGAAATAAGCTATATAAATAAACTTTCCTTACCTTGCCTATATTAATTTAATTTGTATATATCAAACATTTGTTATGGCAGAAAACTTCAGGATGACCTGTTGAAATTAGAATTTTACTTTAGTAGTCAGTGTTGGTACATTGGCTTATTTTAACTTTGGATAATTCGCAAATAATATAGGATTCAACAAATTCTTAATATGTGGCCAACATTATTAAACATTATCTACACATACACAAAATAT
Organism: Enteromius thamalakanensis; assembly: GCA_032357475.1. Taxonomy (NCBI): domain Eukaryota; kingdom Metazoa; phylum Chordata; class Actinopteri; order Cypriniformes; family Cyprinidae; genus Enteromius; species Enteromius thamalakanensis. The sequence goes on along the minus strand of JAUCMT010000154.1, from coordinate 6,258,496 downwards.
TTGTTTATATTACAAATAACTCTGTTAATGTTCATTAATTGATACACTGAAAAAAATGTTATGTTGAATTCACTTAATTTTGTTACGTCGTAGGGTTGCACGAAATAAATTTATCTAAATCCAGATATATTTATTAAGTTCAGTGAATTTATATTTTATACATTGAGTTTACTAATCTCTTTCAGTAATTTCAGATTAATT
>JAUCMT010000154.1:6244036-6258195 GCA_032357475.1 Enteromius thamalakanensis | reverse complement strand
TAAATTAACTTGTTTTAAACAAGGGCAGTGAATTTGAAAATTAATAATAAAAAATAAGTAGGATTTAATAACACATTTAAATCAGTGAAATTAACCAGATAAAAACATGTAACATTTACAAGGGGTCAGAATAATTTTTTTCAGTGTGTCACACCACAGTACACTGCTTTAGTAATAAAAATAATTAAAAGACGAATTCATAATAAAACTAGAAAATAAACTCAAACAAATGTTTCAACAGTTTCTTTATTCATTATTTACATCAAGTGTAACACTGAGGAAGGACTTCACAGTAATATAATATTAAAAGTGAGCTTTAAATTAGAATCACACAAAATATACTTTTTACAAAACAGAAAAAAATACTGTTAATCTGTCAACCTCTGCCGTTTTAATCCCTGTTAAATTCACATATTTAAAATTAAGAGTGTTTTATTTTCATTGCACTTGAAGGACTAGAGAGGTGGCCTTTGGTATATAAATTTCTTCAGCACTTAAAATCTGACCTTACAAAAACACTCAGTCTCCCAAAAAAAAAAAAAAAGAAAAAAAAAAAAAAAGTTCCAGGATTCAACATAAAAAGTGGATCAATAAATAAACCAAAAATAAATAAAAAGAGACAAACAAAAATGTAAAAGGGAAAAAAAAACTTGGGTAACTGTAACCGAAAAGGACCGAAATCTATCGAACAGTACGACTTTGAACCTCAGAGGCCTTGAGTGGCTCATAAAGCATTAAATATAGAAGATTGCCCTCTCCAAATTGTTCCTCTATACATAACACAATAAAATATTATTTAATGCACAAACTTTCAAAGGAGGTTTAAGAAAAGAAAAAAAAAGATTTCAACAAAATTAAAAAAATACAAATTGTGGTGAAAAGTGGCAATAAAAGAAACAAAAGAAACGTTGCTGTTTACAAAAAAATTTAAAACACTCCCTGACAATCATGTAAAACTGACATACAAAACAGTCACCAACTCTTTCCCCCCCTCAGTTGTTTGGTAATGAAACATTTTAGACATAATAATAAATGGAATAGATGACCTGCATGTGTTTAAAAGAACAAACTGCTAAATCACGCATGAAAAATAGTTTTTCTCTGTTAACGTGATTACGAGAGAGGTATTCCTGACAAAGCAAAACAAAATGATGAGCTCTTTCAGTAAGAGGAGACCAGACATCAAGCCCTGTCTTTTTCTAAGTAAAGGACAGATCATTGCACTTTTTCCTATTCAAGTTGGACACCTCACATACCCAGATGTCTGAACAGGGCAGCTTGAATGATAATAAAGTCTTGAAAAATCCCATTTGCCACCTTAAAATCGATATTTTAGCGCAAAACATATTTACATAAACAGATCTTTAACTAGACCTTGCAGTGCACAAAACATTAAATCTCTCACAAAAGGCACCATGTAATATCAGAAAACACTGCCCATGGCAGAAAGAAAAATGGCGAAACAGGCAAAGTTAGTGTAGGCAAATTATGCAATGATTTAGAGTACAAAAAATGGTTTTGAACAAACAACATGTATGATTTTCTGTTGCAGTGGAATTGAAATGTCACGGAGATGCATGGGAAAAACTTTCTCCCTCCAAAATTTCCATACTACATACCCTAAAATAGTGAATTAAGGCAAGGCAATTAACATTTATGCTTTAAAAATGTGCTCCAGTGTAATCGGTACAAATCATCTTCATTACATTTTAATTATGTCATTGCAGGGTACCCACAAAAATCTCATTTATGCAAATTCTAATAAAAATCTATCATTTTATGAATACAGACTCAGAAAACATTTGTAACTGTTTGTGTCCTGAAGAAAATGTTTCTTTTAATAATATTTCTTTTAAGTTTAAAATGTGTGAGACTATGGAAAACATAAACACGCACGCACGCACGCACAAAAAAATGAATACATTCATAATGTAGATGCACAGATGGAGACCCTCACACCAAAATCTCACAAGGACACAAGTGAGCATGACCTTCCACGCCTGTTTGTGGGTATAAAATAATATGCAATATCTACAATATCATCAAAACGCCTGTGCTTTTAATCAAAATAATTTAAAATTCAAGTTTACAAATGGCGACATTCTAAAGTGAAATCAAAATAACGTTACAAATCAATGTGCTAAGGAAAATGCAGTTCGTGTTAAAAGACTTGGCAATACTTGTATAGTGTTGCTGCTTCTGTGTTGGCACCATGACGGTCATAAAATAAATTCAGACTTTCCACACATCACATAATTCCCCCATAGCCAATCAATCAAATCTAGAAAGATGTTTAGAATTCTTAAGTGTGGAGAACTCAAGATTCAGACTGTAGATTTGTGCCATCTGGCCGATGAGGGCATTGCCTAAAGGCCACGGATATAAAAGGCCAAATATGATCCATGTGGTGACAGACCCAACACTGTTTCAACTATGCCACAGCAATTCACTGCTAGCAACAATAATGCATGGACCGTGTCGAAATAAAAACCAATTACAGAAAGATCTATCAAATTATAAATGGTCAACAAATGCTGTATTGTTTAACAAATGTGGTAAAAAAAAAAATGACAGTATGGGATGTAGACAGAAGCATTTTTAGTGTGTAATATTAGACTGAACAAAGCTGTGTGAGCAATCCACATTCATTACTACTGAACAAGCAATATATGCCATAAATGTTGGGCATTTTTATGTTTGCATTGACATTCTGATGGGATATCCAGTTACTATGGAAAAAATGCTAATGAAATATCAAGAGTGAATGGAAATTAAAAACAAAATTCATGATAAGTGGACCAGTTCCATTTGTAGTTGGCTCACATTAACCTGTGCAACCCCTGTCTCGTTTGTGAAAATGTATTTTGTCATACCAAGATAAAAGTGTAAGTATTAATTTGTCAAAAACAAAACTGTATTTTGGTAGTGACAAAAAAGCTTATATACAAAGAACTCTGTTCCCAACTGGCAATTTCAAAGAGAAAGTCACCTGTAAACAATAAAAAGTTAGAGAGAGCGTTTGTAGTAATTTACTGAGGTACTTCTTAGAGAATACTCTCTGTCCCCCAACACTTAAATAAAACTAAATTGATTCTGATGCAAAAAAAGTCTCAAGGGGTACAGGAGGAGGAGTTTTGGAGGTGGCTACCTTTGCACAACATCACTGATCTCTTTAATGCACGTGTGCAAGTTGTCAATAGCCGGGGTGGTCCCAGGTCCCGCTCCCCCACCTGTAGAGGAAGCGCGCAGCTCCTGTAGACTCAACTCCAGTTTCCCCACTGCCTCGCGAAAGGCAAATTTATTACGCATCTGGGGGATGCAATCCACATACCCCGAGCAGTAGTCTAAAAGTTGGTGTCCCACATCCAGGACCTGGCTGCTGGAGGAAAGCTCGGTGTTGCCTTGAAGAGCACTACTCAAGCATTCGGCACATTCCAAAAGAGCCTCCTTGCTGATCTTCTCCAGTGGGATCCGTTCTGTCTGCTGTCGAGTCCGTCTTAGGGTGGGTTTGGCGGAAGTAGGGCCAGGTCCACCACTGGAAGCACCATTGGCCATTTTATTTTGGGAGATGTTGTTACTAATGGGGACTATGGAGGCTGGAGGCACTTGTGGTGGTGGTATTGATGGACGTGCTCCTCTGGCTTCTCTTCCTGACCTTTTGATGCCATCTCCATTGACCTCTATGTTTCCGCTGACTGCTTCGTCGGCTGCATCGGCACTGTAGGCGTGTTGGAGGGAGCGGAGCATGGGCGGTGGAGGAGGTGCACATTTGGGCTTCACCAGTCGCGGTCGGTCACGATCGCCACTGTCGGACAGCAGTTTAAAGCGGTTGCCCTGAGAGTCTACACCAACTAGGTGTGCATCAGCTGAGCTGTGCTTAAGAGTCGGGGAGATCAGCACTGGAACTTTGTGGTTGTGCAGATTGACCGAACCAAGTGTGGAGGTTTTTGATGGAGACGACCAGCCTTGTCTGTCATCTTGCCCATCTTTTCCTCGTGCGTTGGAGTCTGAATCCGCCTCTCCCCCTACACCCGGTGCCCTAACTCCACCTGCGACCCCTCGTGGCAAGAGTTTGGCTTTGGGACGATCTCGTATCTGAGCCGTACCTTCGTCAAGCTTCCTCAGGATTGCATCTGAAGGCCGTGCAGCCCCGTTCTCTGGCTGTGAGGTTGTGGAAGCTGTACGCTCTAATGGGGGTTTGCTCCGGTTTCTTGGTAACGTTAGCGCCATGCGCTCTAAGTCTGGCAACCCAGCAGACATTGAGGAAGTTGAATTGGAACGAGGGAATGGTTTGGTTCCACTTCCTTCGTCTATTCCAGAAGGCTTACCAGTCCGCAATCCCAGGGTCTTTTTGATAAGGCGAGGGGTGAAGAAGCCTGCAAGGCTTCCCCAACTACTGCTGCTTCCCACCTGACCAGAAGTTGCTCCAGAGTTTGAACTTGAGGGTTTCTGTCCAAACGTGGCCCCACAACAGCGGGACTGCACGTGGTTCCCCTCTCCATGAGAAGGAGAAAAATTCAACCCATCAGTTTGGGGTAAAGGAGGAGGAGGGCCTGCAAATCCAGCTGTGGGCTCATACTTTTTATGGGGCTGGGTCTCCATCTCCCGGAAGGAGCTGCTCCTTTTGGGAGGCATAGGGAGATTCTGTTGCTGCTGAGGTGAGGATGAAGTAGAAGAGGAAGACTTCTTCTTCATGAAAGAACTGAAGAAGCCAGCCTTGCGGTCACGGGTGAAGGTAGTGTCCTGGGAGTCCTCCAGCAGGCTAGAGGGAGACTTATCCCTCTGTTTACGTGGTAGGGCAGGAGAACTGCTGGAGCGTCCATCACCCACAAAAAGGGATGCTGCAAGACCTGAACACAATAGGACAACAGAACCAAAAGTCAAAGAACTGCAAAATAAGTGGTAGCAGTAAACATGAAAATTTATGGTTCAGTGCTGAAACACTTGCTTACATCATTACTTTGTGCACAAATAGAATATTGTGTGAGACTGTGATTGCTTGGCTATAAAATTAATATTTAATTTATTGCATTGTTGCCAATGGCGATGTCCCAAGCAAACGTATTTAAAATAAATATAGAGAGTGCAGCATATAGCATGGTGAAGTCTGGGGTTAATGAAAGCTGTAGGGAGGTATTAGATAACACTGCTGCTAACCCTGACTGTAATTTATAGGAAATAGCCTGGAATATGCTTTTTTACACAAATTAATAAAAAGATGTAGCTTAGATATGAAAGGACATGACACCAGGTCAGAGCTATCTCTTTAATTTAATTTGTATAATTTAATTTTTTAATGAGTGGGCCAAAATATTTTTAGGCCTATATATATATATGTTTAGAGGGCTGTGACAAACAGGATGTCTAGATATTTTTATTACATGGGTAGTAAAACTTGATATTTAGTGAAAAGTAAAATTGTAAGGACAATCATAGACAGGACAATAAATAAAGATACAGGGGGGAAACCATGAATGTTAAAAATAGCATGCTTAAAATTTTTAGTAAAATGACAAAAGATGCATCTCAACCAAAAACTAAAAATAAATATAAACATTCCCAACCCTAAAAGTTTAATAGCATATAAATAGCATATACATAGTTTAAGTAGAAAAATAATACTGCGCAATACATGGAAAATGCTTAAACAAATTTTAATCATATTATAGACACACATGGGGTTGGGTGAAGTGCTTGTGTGCATACTTGGGGTTTAGGGGCATGCAACAAATCTGAGAAACAGAATTATGTGTATTTACAAAAAGAATTAAAGCATGAGAGGGAATATCTGTTGTGAACATTCATGAACATGTCAGTTTTCTGATTACGATACATTTGAAACTTCTAAAATGAATGAGAACAAAAGAAAGGGATTTATAAAATATAATACACAGAATTTTCATACTATATTTATACATATACACAAACACACATACATATACAGATAAATGTGTGTGTATATATACATATACAAATATATATATATATATATATATATATATATATATATATATAGGTAGGGTTATATACTATGTAGCTCTGTTAATCAATAATGAACACCACTCCCATTCTCTTGCGCTTCTGTCTGAGCCGGAGTTGAGCCTTTATACCTGCAGGCCCGTGGGGTCCTGCCTCCTCCATGTTCTCTTTGTTCTCAGAGTGTTTCTTCTGCCCACGAGACTTTGAGGGCAAGAGTGGCATATCGTGGCCAAAGGTGTGCACGAGCCCACCTTGCCCACCAGATGTAGTTTTACACAGCTCTTCGGCTACCTCTGGAGGAGTCAGCAGAAAGGCACATGTTAATACCATGTTTTACATTCAAGTTCTGAGAGTCACATCTTTAACTTTATTTTAGTCAATTTCCATTGGAAAATTATAATAAATTAATTTCTACATTTAATTTTATACAAGCTGCAACTGTGTCATTTATACTTTGGTCCCTTTGTTGTCCGTTTAAGAATTTATTGTGCATTCATTTTCTCTGCTTAATTATTGAGTATATAAGATCTGCAGAAACAAACCAGCTTGGTTTATGCCTTTGTTATTCAAAATAGATGATGCAGTAATACCTTCTGAGATGCTTGAGTCATGAAACATGGTCTCAAAAGCCTGATGAATCTCAGCAAATGAGGGTCTATCCAGTGGACTCCACTGCCAACCTACCAACACACAAACAAAACGTGGCTTTGCTTAAACCTGCTCTTTGGCTAAAAAGTGCAGGGTTGTATAAGATTTGTTTATAAAGAAGCAGTGATACAGTAACGCTGAATTCATATTCAAGTGACAGTAATTTACACAATTAATGTTACAAAAGATTTTTATTAAACAAATGCTGTTCTGTAACAACATATTTATCGGTGAAACTTGAAAAATTGTGTCACGGCTTCAACAAAGTATTAATTAGAAGTAATGGCTGATGAAAATTCAGCATTTAAACATTACATTTTAAACTTTAAAGTGTTTTTAAAGTCGCTGTTTACACTCACAGGCTCTCATGAGCTCATAGACTTTAGGAGGACAGCCCTCGGGTTGCTCCATGCGGTAGCCCTTCTCCAGCAGATCGTACACCTGAGACAGGTCTATTCCTGGGTATGGAGACATGCCATATGTGGCAATCTCCCAAAGCAAAACTCCAAATGCTGAAAATCGGGGAAAATCAGCAAGTCAGCAAATCGACTATTTTTGGTCTGCAACACATAACTCTTTATCATAACTCTAGTATCAGAACTTCCAACACAATCCTTACAAAAAAGTGAATTACTAACTGACCCCAAACATCTGACTTGATGGAGAAGGTGTTATATGCCAGACTCTCTGGTGCAGTCCATTTGATGGGGAATTTGGCCCCAGCATGAGCGGTGTACGTGTCGCCTGTCATCAGCCGGCTCAGTCCGAAATCAGCCACTTTGACCACATGATTCTCTCCAACCAGACAATTACGAGCTGCCAGGTCCCTGAGAAAGACACCTGGAGTGAGATCTCTCAATGGGATATAAGACTATGTAAGCTATGATAACTCCTGAAGTCTATTGATATTTCAAGAGCTATGCTTACCTGTGGATGAAGTTCTTCTTCTCCAGATACTCCATGGCAGAAGAGATCTGAGTGGCCATGTAGAGCAGCACCACAGCGTTCACCTGCTCCCGGTCACACTCACGCAGGTAGTCCAGCAGGTTCCCGTGTGGCATGTACTCGGTCACTATGTAGAATGGAGGCTCCAATGTACACACACCTAAAAAGTGGCATCAAAAGAATTGATTTGGGACACATCTAGATGCATAATTTGGCCAAAAGAAATAATTGTTTATTATGTAAACAATCCTGAATTCATGAGAGTAATGATTACACTAACGGTTGATTAATCCAGTCAACTAGTTTTTAGGGATTTTGTCTAAATTGTCTAGACTAGAACATCTCTAGCTGAGTCAGTTAGACGAAAACCAGTTGAAGCTTATATAGCTTCATATTTTTTGATAAGTTCAATTACCTTCAATTAGTATACTCACCAAGCAATTGTACCAAATTGGGATGTTTCACCTCCTTCATGACTGCAGCTTCCTTTAGAAACTCTTCAACCTCCATGGTGTCCTCCTTTGAAATAAAAGATGGACGGAATATGAAATAATACATAACAGAACTAGCAAAACAACTCCGGTCCATGGGTGCAATATAATCGCCAGCCACTTGGTGGCCCACAATTCCACATAAACAGCTCAATCCGATAAAAGTCAAATGTGCACAAAAACACGAACCTTTAGTGTTTTTACAGCTACGGTGAGGTTGTACTTTTTCCAAACTCCGACGTACACTTCTCCGTACTGGCCTCCACCTAACTTGTGCTTCATGGTGATGTCGGTGCGCTCCATCTCCCACTTGTCGTGGATGGGGGAGACGCCGTAGACGGTTGGCTTGTTGCATTTTGGAGCAGGATAATGTAATGTGGTTACCAGACCATCTGCCACTGTGGAATGATGATGAACCAGCTCTGCTAATGTGCTGAAACGACTTTCAGCTGTTACGTAGACCTGAGACAGAAGAGAAGGAGACCAACTTTTAGAATCAAAAGAAAGGGAGCTTAACAATCAAAGTAAAGTGAAAGCAGCCTAACCTTTCCGTCAGAGGCGGTGTTGATCCGGTAATGATAGACCCGTCCCTCATAGCGAAGCGAGATGGAGAGCTGGCCAGGGCTGCTCTCACTCTCTCTCACTAGGAAGCTGCCGTTGATCAGGCTGCTGAGCAGGTACTCAGCGGCGCTGCGGGATACGGGCCCATGATACCAGCTGTGCTTTTCCAGACTGTTCACTGGGGTGATGTAGTTACTGGGTACCCAACCCTGGCCATTCTTCGAACGGACTTCACTCCACTCACCATTCTGGTTGTACCCCAACACTCGCAGCTTCTCTCCTGAAATGCAAAAAAGAACGGTACATTGTACACAGCGATCCCCCAATATTCATATTTTTGTGCATAATGTTATCCTAATGATTCAGTAATGTTATCCCTTGTTATTCATACCATTGCATCTCCCTTGAATGGAATGGAATGAGCGATTAGACATGCAAGCCACAACAAGTCCATCGTTCAGCTATGAAAGCACATCAGGTCTTTCACAATGGCAAAGTACGTGTTAATGTCAGCAACTACAGTGTTTATTCAGAAATGAGATCAGTTTGAACTTGAAGCTCAGACTGAAAAGAAGAAGCTAGTCTTATATAAAAGAGGTACCGAAGGCACCTGAAAGAGGAAGAAGAAAAGTGATAATCATTTGGTATTTGGTGGCGTTTTTAATTTCTGCAAATACATGTTCCAGACGGACATCTCTGGCAGCTGCATTACGCTCCACGAACACTGCATTTTTAAAACACCATGGAAGTTAAAAATAGTAATTTTTTTTTTTTGCAAGATGTGTTTCCAAAAACCACTTTTCAAAACATCCCAAGAGCCCTGTGTTCTGTTCCATTAAGCTGTGCTCCATTAGGCTGCAAAGCCTCTGCAGAGCGTTAAATCTGTGTGTACAATGTATGCAGTCAAAAACAATGATGAAACCATGGCATGTTTTTGATTTTATTTTGCTTAATTTTTTTTTGGACGTAAATAAAATGCATGTAAAATTATTTGTATTCATGCACACTACTGTAATTTGTTTTGTCTTTAATGTTCAGCACGTGTTTATTCAAATAAAAAATTTTTTTTTTTTTTTATACATTTAAAAAACTTTTATTAATTAAAAATTTAATTTCTGTGATGCTGAGAAAACCTAATTTTTATATTTTTGTGAAAACTATGATGCATTTTTCAAAATAATTTATTTTAAATAGAAATATTTTGACATAATAAAAATGGCTTTTAAAGAAATCTTACTGCCCCCCAACATTTCAGTGGTAGTTTGAATGATACATCTCGTTTAACTTCCTGCTCTTTTCTTGTCTTGCTTGTGATCAAGCATAGGTCCAGCAGAGGGTGCTCTGCCCCTGACAAGGAAATGCAGTTCAGGCCTGCTAGCTTTCAGACACCAAGTGCTTTTTGCTAAACCAAAATCGACACTGGCGCAGCAACAAGGCCCTCGTGAGAAGACAATAAGAGGCTGGCTCATTGGTGCCCACCAGACGACATCACACTACCGGCCATTAGCGGGTACTTCAGAGAGAAAGTGCAGACTGCTAATTCCCTCTCTCTGAACTCTCTTCTCTTGGGCTAGTCTGTGTTTACCCACCTGCTTTTCACCCAGCTGATGGGATTACACTTCAAAATGGGCATTAGCGGTAGCCGTTTAGCATGGAGCATCTGAGCACAGACCCATCTGACTCAAGTCCCAAAGTCTATGGAAAGAGCTGTGGGTGTTAGCGCATATGGCTCAGGTTGGTGCCCATGTGTTAATGCACCCTGACTTTCAAAACTCAAAGTTTTAGCATCCGCTTTCATTTTTAGCTCAGTTCTTTGATCCTACAAACTGCTGCTGGGAAGAGGAACAAGCCGTTCTGAAGTATAGCAAAGAGGAAGGAGAGTGATGGAAGGAAAAGGAAAGATGCATGCTGTCCTAGTTACAAAGAAAGAGGAAGCTATCCATAACGGTTGTGAAAACATTTTCCAGCTTTGTTTTTTCCAGGTATTAACTTGAGTTTACACTATCAGTGCAATGTGGTTTGTCACCATCAGTGAAACTAAGCACCGCATGTTGCACAACCACTCATCTCATCATACCTTTCGTGATGCTCAGTGTGTTGTCACCACTGGCCACAAAGTCATAAAGTGCGACGAAGAGGTTGGGGTCACTCTCCGCAGCACCCAGAAGATTCTCCTTCGAGCTCCAGCGCACCGCCTCCGTCAGCGATGTCGAGTCCAGTCCAAACGGCCTGTGCAGGGCCTCTGTCAGGAAAAATAGAAGATAAATTACATGCTATATGAGTAACAGTTGTTGATGACAAAGCTCCTGGGAAGGGCAAAATGAGTCAGTGTATCAGGGGAGGGGTTTCAGGAGTTGACGAACATGTTAACGTCAAAGTGGGGAGAAAGAAGAAACTGCAACCATCTGATGCAAAATGAAAAAAAGGAGGGTGACTTAAAATTCAATCCCTTTGCTCCTTATGTCATACCTCACTTAATGATCTCCCTCTTTGTGTAAAAAATATTACGAATATATTATGTAATATTTGCAGTTTTGTAAATATTACAAAACTGCAATAAATCATTATTTAAAAAATGAAATAAATACATAGCTGTACTAGATGCTAGAGACATTAATGATCAAATGATGTTCAATTACTTTAATAAATTAACACATTATTAATTTAGTCAATAATGCAGTCAATAATTGTTGATATATATTACAACCCACTAAGAATTAAAATAAAAAGAATAAATGTTTAGAATTGTAACACATTTACATAATATCAACAACAATTATTATTATTTTAAAATATTATCATAGACAAATAATAAAAACTGAAAAGTTATTTCAATACAAATGCAAAAAATAAAGCAGACTGAAATGTATTAAATATTTTCTGAATACTTCTAAAAGTAGAGGATGTATTTGAGTACTCATTACAACTACACTGATATACATTTAGCAGATGACCACTGGAAAGACCCTAAGAGCAAACCAAGTTACAGCTTCCACACTGACCACACGTACAAAAAAACCCAAACAAATACACATCCCTCGACCTAAATCCTCCATCAATAAAAAAAAAAAAAAAAAAAACACTGCCGCTCAGTGCTCTGTTATAGCGCTGTCTACCTGCGAAGCAATAGTGGTCCACATCCTGTGGGTTGGACAGGTTGGTCAACCTGACCCTTTCTTCCTCAAAGCTGCTGCTGGATGGCAGGGTCTTCAATGGCATAATCTAGCAGTGCTAGATTACTCTCTGATCTCACATGTAATAAAACCAAAGACCTGAAGTCTCGAGGGTTCTGCTTTAGTTTGAGAGGGTTTGATTCTTAAGGGACTTCTTAAGGAGAGGAGGAGCATGAAGCAGCTTTGAGGTTGGAAAAATGGTGTGGGAGAGTCTCCACGCCTTGAGCATGCCTGTGTCTGCTAGTCTTCCTCTACAGCTGTCAGCCAGCCACAAGCATGTCTGGGCAGCTGCCCCTTTTCTTTAGGAAAAGTGTGGCAGGACAAAACGTTGGATGGAAAAGGCACCCTTTACTGATCATTATGAAACAAATTCTGACTCTGAAATTAGGCTATGATAGGTTTACCTTTACAAATCTACTGTGATACATAGCAGATCGTAGTACCATGGAATTCACATATGATTAACACATTCTCACGCAAGGTAAAGAATACTTCTTCAAATGCTGAATGCATGGCAAGAGCAACAGCTAAATTATTTATCCTCAACATGTATCACAAAACCAATAACTCAAAATTACTACAATAGATCTGAAACTTCATCGTTCATCACATAACTAGATACAACAGCCTATTAGAATAATTTATTAAGGATCATGTGACATTAAAGACTGGGGTAAAGACTACTTAAATATAAAAAATAAAATAAAAAATAATGAAAAAAAAGTGTAAAATGTCAAAAAGTCACACCATTATAATTGATTATTATAAATAATAATAATAATTATAAGATTATTATAATAAACATAATAATTACTATAATAATCTATTGTTATATTACCATTAAATTATTAAATTAAAATGGATTAATAAATTTGATTTTTGAGCAACCCATCAACTAGTTGAATTTTTAAAATGTAGTTTTGAACAAAAAAAAAACAACACACACACAATCATAATTGTTATTTAGCCACAGGAACAACAACATAGCGGATTTAAGTAAAAAAATGACACTATAAATTAAAAACTAAACAAACATTATGAATAAAAGACAGCCAAGACATAACAAAGACTGTTCTTACACAACTTAATAAACCTGCAAGAACACGCAGCTGAGGCAGTCAAGGCCTGTGTGGCAAACCTGACTTTGTGGCCACACACAGATACATGCAGCCCTACCTTTATTCCTGACCAGCATGCAGTGCTTCCCATTCCTAGTCAGCTGACTGATCCACAGCTCCCAGTACATTGTCCCAGTTCCGGTATAAAGGCTAATGGGAAACCACTGTAGCCCCTAATCCTCAGACTCCAGGTTTAATTCACAGTAAAACACTCAGTCAAAAATCTGCAACGGTCCTCTTGGTTGAATCATTTCATAGTCTCCTCTGCAGCTCAGCGCTCAGAGTTTCCAACCCCGCAGCCGGAATGCCAGTGCGACTTGATTGTGGGCCTCCATGCCAACTGCCCTGAGTAAGAAATGTCCACATGTGCTTGTGTGAGATATGGGAAGAGTGGAGTTCTGAGGGTGGTTTTATTGGATGTCTTGTGAGGGTAGGCGTGTGGGGGGCCCGTTGGTTTTAGAAGGGGGTAGGACCGAGCAGATGGTTCCATTTCTACACCATGTGTGCTGCCTACCCAACATCCTCTTGGGAGAGGCTGGAAAAGCAAGGAGGTGTGGAAACTCTAGTGCAAAATGCCTGTGCCACATTAAACGTACCCCTGAGTCTCAGAGCAACATGTAAAATGTATTAAGATGGGATGCTCAGTTATTCAGTTACACCCAAAACCTCTCAACATGAAGAGAAATAATCAAAGACATCAGCGCACAAGACTAGATGACATTAAATAAAAGGCTTCTGTGAACATAATAGAAGAAAAAGAGATTAAAGTCTCAATTCTGGACTACGCAGGACAGTAACGGACAGAGAGGCGGTTTGAACAACAGAACGACAAACAGAGAAATAAATAGTCAGAGTGAACGAATGACAGATACACGAATGATCAATTGACAGATAGATGATTAACTGCATCCAAACGGACGGTCAGACGGATAAAACGATAAACAAACCGAACAGAACAATGGACAGACCCCTTGATAGAAGGATAGACCATCAGACAGACAGAGGGGCAAACAGATACAAGACAAGAAAAAACGACAGACAAATGAGTGAAGCTCTGTTCCAGCTCATTCACAAACATTCCTCGCTAGGGATGGGTATAGAAACCTGCTACTTAATCGGTACTAGTGCTAAATTAGAAAAGACTGAAGTATCAATAAGCTCTGATGTTAACGGTTCTGCAGGGAAAAAACATTTCCTATTTATTGCTAAATATTCGTTACCTAGCATATTTTAACCTTTTCTAA
>JAUCMT010000154.1:6210215-6236474 GCA_032357475.1 Enteromius thamalakanensis | reverse complement strand
GATATAAGTACTTTTAATTAACATGTTTTCTTAATGCCTGTTGAACATAACGGAGACATTTTATGATTATTACAATAAATTTCTTACCTAATGCTCCTTTAACTCTGAGTTAGTCTACTCAGTTGATTAACCTTACTCAGATCACCTGTTCTGAAACCCAAAACTCTGAGTTTCTAATCTCTGGGTTGACTAACTCAGAGTTCAAGTTTAAACTCTGAGTTGTTTGAACCTCTTCTCTGAAATAGGCCCCAGGTCTCATAGAGGTGTTTTTAACTATAAATAAAAATGAAAATTAAAGTGCAATGAACTTGCATATTGTGAGAGTCGTGGCTGCTCATAGTAAACTTGCATCTACTACCGAGTATGGTATGTGAATCCGTCACTTATCCCCTTCCATGTCAGCGTACAACAAAAGAAAAGAAGACCGGTGTTGTACCGAATTTTGAATTATGACTCCCCTCATTGAAGTCAATAGTAATCCTAACCCAACCCCTAATCCTAAACCCTCTCCCACACCCAACACTAAACCTGCCAATACTAGGGGAGTCATAATTTGCCACTACACTGGATCACGGCAGTGCCTTTCATTTCGTTTTCACGCCCACTTTTACATTGGTGCTAGACGGCCATTAAAGTGCAACACTGTTATAAGCGGAGGTTGTCACGCAAATCATGCCAGTTATTTACTCTTATCTCGAGAGGGTAAGGAATATTAACATTGCTGCTGTTTAATTACATGACGAATCCATCATGGCGAAGAAAATAAATTGTACTGTAGATGTAGGTTTTAGTCGCAGGTTAGAATTGTTAATCTCACTTTAAACTTAAGTGGTGCAACTCAGCTCGCTTTAAAATAAAACCCAGATCAACAAATCCTTGATTAGATCTAAACTTTGCCTAATTTAATTCTTGTTGGTGCATGCTACCCTATTAAGATCAGCAACACCTTTCTAAAAGCTGTGTGCTTACATCTACTAATTCAGGAACTCCCATTTTCACTTTCTATAGCTGTGGTTTTCAACATTTTTTACTGTCACAGTAGACATTTTTTTAACTTAAAAGTACTTACTCTGCTAAATCTGGTTTATTTGAGCATTGGTAATAACAGATAGGTAATAATGTATGACTCCTGTATGCCACTGTACTTCAGTTACAGTAATCATCAGTCAAAACTTTACTAGGATGACGCTGGTTTGTTGGTATCATATTCTCCTGCAGTGTTTAGGTGTTTTGAGCCACTGTTCAGTCTGTTCACAGCATTAAAAGAAATGGATTGGACCAATAGTAGAAAACATTGGAGAAATGTGGTGTTTTGTTTCATTTAACATTATATTTGTAAAATAAATGAATTATATGAATATATTTAATTCTCGTGATCCTCTGGAGTATCAATGATGCCCCATAGTGGGCTGCGGCCTCCCTGTTAAAATACAATTCCACTCATATTTGACATCCATAAAGTCTCCAAATATTATAAAGCATTAATAAATGTATATAGTTTAGTCTGTAACTAGACTTTTTGTCATTGTAGAGTTTTGCAGCACTCTGTGGATGTGACCGTGGAGGACCGGGGTCCCAGTCAGGGAAACAGAATGGAGATGTCCATCTTTTACGTCATTTATTTTGTGGTGTTCCCCTTCTTCTTCGTCAACATATTTGTGGCCCTCATCATCATCACCTTCCAAGAGCAGGGTGACAAAATGATGGAGGAGTGCAGTTTGGAGAAAAACGAGGTGACTGCTCCTGTTTTTATGTTTGTGTTGCAAATCCAGCTGAGTGTGTGTGTGCATAGTAATGTGCATAGAAGCAATTGCACATACTTGAGGCAACATAAAGAGAAATCTTGATGTTCTTATGTTATTTGCTGTTGAATGTTTATCAGAGCGCAGGCTCTTGTGCACATGACATGAGTGTTTTTTATAGAAGTATTCATTCTCTTCACTTCAGCAGTCTCAAAGGACCTTTTGAATGAAAGTGCTCTAGATTCAAGAGATTATTTTGACATCCAAATATTTGCATGTATACATTATCAACCCTGTACCTTCATTCAAAAAAACAGCACCACCAAAAAAAAAGGACACTTCGGAGTGTAAGATCAAAAAGTGCATGCGCTCTTCACAGGTTGAGCCATACAAGTGCACGTGTCTGTTTGATTTCATGCCATTTGTCAGTGGAACCTAAAACCATTTTTGACTCTCCCTTTAACCATCAATAATGTTATATTAGTTTTTGTCTCTGACGTGATCTGAAACCTTTACAAAAGTGCAAGCGAGATAATCTTTTGCAAGGTTAGTTGCAAATGTGGTATTCTTATTCTTCCTATTTCTCTCTTAGAGGGCTTGTATCGATTTTGCCATCAGCGCCAAACCTTTGACTCGCTACATGCCCCAGAACAGACAGACCTTACAGTACAGGCTGTGGCATTTTGTGGTGTCTCCTTTGTTTGAATACACCATACTGACGATGATCGCCCTTAACACCATCGTTCTCATGATGAAGGTAAGGAGGAATTTCTTTATCTTGCTGCACTGTAATTTTTCATTTGACTAAAAAAAAAAAAGATCACTGTTTCCTTTACTTATTTATTCATTTATTTGAAAAGTAGCCATGCAAAAAATAAACATTCACCTTATTTTGCATTGATTTACGCCAAAGCTGAAGGTTTGTTTATAATAACTGTATATTATCCCTTAAATATAAATATGACAGAAATGTAAGGATTATTATTCTTGGTCCGACTTTATATTAAGTGTCCCTAATACCTGTGCACTTCCAAAGTAACTAGATGTGTATGTAGTATGTAACCACAGTGTAAGTACAACCTACGCATCTACACCCCCTGATCACTCCCTGTTCCAGTTACTCTTATACTTACTGCTGTCACAAAATGTAGCTATGTAATTCCTGTTTCATGAGTACTTGGTGAAGGGAAAAAAGTGTTGTTACCAATCTCCTGGTTCACATTTGTACTTACACACACCATTCTGAG
This sequence comes from Enteromius thamalakanensis, assembly GCA_032357475.1. Classification (NCBI taxonomy): domain Eukaryota; kingdom Metazoa; phylum Chordata; class Actinopteri; order Cypriniformes; family Cyprinidae; genus Enteromius; species Enteromius thamalakanensis. The sequence continues at coordinate 6,233,485 of JAUCMT010000154.1, read as the reverse complement.
GGTTACATGTTTGTAGTTACAGAAATATTACAGGTGTAGATACTATGTAGCATACATACTAGATCTATGTTACTATGTACTGTAAGTTACTATGTAAGTACACAGGACACTTAATATAAAGTGGGAGCTTATTCTTTGTAATGTTTTTATTATGAAAATTAAATATACATTTATTTCAAACCTGTTAGTATTCCTGGGACAATACCTCTTTCTTTGTGGGCGTATTTGTCAAAACAAATTGGGTTGATTTAGCTGTTTTTCAGCCCCTGCTGGTGATCCCTGGTCTGCAATGCTGCTAGAAAACCACACAGTCATGACTCACAGCTTATTAAATATTGATCTGAAGCACCAGCTACTATTTAACTTCTCCTCATTAGCTTTAGCATGACACCTCCCGTGACTAATTTCACCTGGAGTTAGAGGTCGGCCTCCACTAGTCATCATGTCTGCGGTGGTCTGCCTAACACTGAAGCATAGAGAGAGTAATAGAGCACAGATATTTTTAGCTATTGTACTAAAGTCGGAACAGCTTCCTTTCTCTCTGTCTGTCTTATTCATTTAGTTTTCAGTTTCAATTTTTAAAGTGCTTTATTGGCATACTAGCATCCATCCAGGTTTTAATTGGATGGTGAAATATGGGTATCCACATTAGAATGGCTCCAGACCTGAATATTTGTAAAATGATGCTCACTGTAAATAGCTTTGGCTATTGTTTAACATTATTTGTAACATTTATATAACATTTAAATAGCACATTATGTCAGTGTTGTTTTGAAAACTTTTTAACTTTTGTTGTTTTTCAAGTTATGTGCAATCTAGTTTTAATGTTCATTGCTTTTTACTAATCTGGTGAGTTATAGTGACTAGGGGGTCTAATTAATCCTAATGGCATGTTATTGCAAATACGTTAAATATAAGATTAAATGAAATAGTTATACGTTTATATTTTCAACACATAGGCACCCCTCCACTATTAATATATAACTATATTCAAAATATATAAAAAGTTTAAACAATTAAAGTCATTGTTCTACGTAAAATGTTATGCATGTTGACTTTTACTGTTCACTTATTTACAGCAGTGTATTTATTGATACGTTTCTAATAATTCAAATAGCATGTTGTCCATGTAAATTAAAGATTCTACATTACAAATCTATTATCAAATGTGACTTTGACAGAATCATGTTTCCAAAAAAAGGCAGCTTTGTTGATTCAGATTTAAGTATCATCTAAAGGTCCTCGCAGGGGTAACAATTTAATATGGCTGCATATTAAAGTAGTGATGTAACCATTTTTGGGTGTTCGCACTTTTTCACAAAGATCACACCAATAGGAAGTTCAAAAGAAGACTTTTCTCGAATTACACAGGGATAGATGAAACTGCATTAAGAGAATTGATTTTACAATTACAGTAATAGTGTCTTTGTTTTGTTATGCATTGCTGACTAATCCAGTAGACTGTCTCAGACCATGATCTCTGCAACTGCACTGATAGTATTTGTGATAAGTTCCAAGAACTAGTATCAAGAGGCTCCATGATCCACCATTGTCATATAAAACAAAACGGTACTGTTCATTGCAGTGAATAGCAATGACCCAACTCTCTCCTAGTTTCTAGGTAGTTGCTGGGCTGTTGCTCACATATTGGTTTGTTGCTTTTCTGGTTGCTAAGTGGTTTTGAGTGACAGTTGCAAGCCTGCCGCTGCTTGGATGTTATGTTGCTAGACAGTTTCTAAGGCATTATGGGTGGTTGTTAAGACATTACAAAAGAATTACTAAGGTGTTTTGAATGTTTTCTAGGATGTGGTTATTAGGTAAAACTAATGAAATATAAAATGTTTCTGTTCTGTCTCTCTTTTTTGCTTTCTATCAGCATCATGACCCTATTGAAGGCTATGACAATGTGCTAAAGTACCTCAACACTGTGTTCACTGTTATTTTCACTGTGGAATGTGTTCTCAAGATCCTGGCATTTGGTATTGTGGTAAGCACACACTGAGACTATGATAACTCTTTCTTGCTTTCTTGCTTTCTCTCTCTCTCTCTCTTTCTGTATATAATGAAATGCATTTGTAGCATTCATTATTTGTATGTTTCAGAATTATTTCAGAGACACATGGAATATATTTGACTTCATCACAGTTCTAGGAAGCATCACTGAAATTGTGGTAGACAAAGTCAACTCAGCAAAAGTGAGAAATCAATCAGCCTCAAATACAGTATGTGTTCGTTGTTCGTAGTCATTTGCATGAGCAATTACATCCATATGCAAATTATTTTTTAGCCAGTATTTATTTGCATGAGCAAGTTCCTTTATGATTGCTACTGTATGTGCTCAGTATTTATTTCAACATGCAGTGACCTTTGTATTTAGGTTTGCGTCCAGTATATTTTGTATAAATAACCTCTGTGTTCTGATTGGTTTGCAGAGTTTTAATATGGGCTTTCTGAAGTTATTCCGGGCAGCTCGGCTGATTAAACTTCTGCGTCAGGGCTACACCATTCGTATTCTGCTTTGGACTTTTGTTCAGTCTTTCAAGGTCAGACCGGCTTTTACTGCAGTATCACTACATAAAAATGCCTAAGGCCCTATGTGTTTTTTGCCATGAAAGGCATCTTTTTTAAATTGAAAAAGCGTTTGTGGTGACAAAAGTTCACAGTTGCTTGGGCAATCTAGAGACTCCAGTGATGGAGACACTTGTGGTGGCTGTCATAAGGCTGAACATTTACAGTAGGTTTCAGATAATATGACAATTTACCAAGGATTTCCGAACACTCGTGTTAATCGTTAGACTGACAGGACAGCTGATTCAGTAGGTGCCTGATAAAAAATAAAAAATGTAATAAAAGTCAATCAAAATGGTCAGTGTGGTTTGTGTTATGTTTTCAAACCTAAAAGCATGTTCTGTGTGAGCGGGCCTTATTCTTCTATTTTTTAATTTCTAAACACTCTGTTTACTTTTAAATTAAAACAAAAAGACTTATAATAAAATATTTTCTTTTAGAGAATAGATTCAAAGTTCTGTGCAGTTTCATACAAGCCACTCAAGGTTTTGCACTGCATTGTCATTTACAAAATGTTACAGTTCTTTAGTACAGTACAGTACTAAACCATTAAACCTTTGTTTTGTAGATAATTTCAACTTAAATTTGCTTTGTATTATTGTAAGCTATTATCTTTTGTTCTTGCTGTTTAGTAACTACCAGCAGTTATGTAATTGTAATATTTGCCCATTATTGAATACGGATCATTCTTTGTCAAACATCTGGGTTACATATTTTCATCAAGAAGTAAAGTAAAATTTGTAATATTAAGTGTTTAACATGAGATTTGTCTTGCAGGCTCTTCCATATGTCTGTCTGCTAATCGCCATGCTGTTTTTCATCTATGCCATCATTGGCATGCAGGTAAAGGTTGTGTTTGTCCCCAGACTGTCCATCTTTATATTTTTCTCTCTGTCTCTTCCTTTGTTTTTTTTTCCGTGTTTTTAATACTTTACCTCGTTAAGCCTGAAAATGTGACAGAGACCATTTATGTATTTGTAATCTCACTAAAGGTATTCGGCAACATCAAGCTAAATCCAAAAAGCCATATCAACGAACACAACAACTTTAAGACATTTTTTGGTGCACTCATGCTGTTGTTTAGGTAAGATTAACTTCTTTTTTGATGGGAAACATAGGTGCTACATTTTATGGTATGTTAATTATTTTACTAGGAAGCTAATACAATCAAGCAATCGATCCTATGGGAATAAATAAATGTGACATAGTGTATGATATACATGCATATATATATATATATATATATATGTGTGTGTGTGTGTTTGTGTTTAGGAGTGCAACAGGGGAGTCATGGCAGGAAATCATGTTATCGTGTTTAGGAGAGAAGGAATGTGAAAAAGATGAGTCTTTCAACAACTCAACAACAAATGAGAAAAAAGATTGCGGTACCGACTTTGCATACTTCTACTTTGTCTCCTTCATCTTCTTCAGTTCTTTTCTGGTGAGACGCAATTTAATTTAATGATACAAATACGTTGCAAATCTGTACACTAAAACCTATTTACAAAATACATATGGTGAGTTTTTATTCTATTTCGCTGTCTTTATCACTCTCTCTTTTATAGATGCTAAATCTTTTTGTGGCTGTGATTATGGATAATTTTGAGTACTTGACACGTGACTCATCCATTTTGGGTCCTCACCACTTGGATGAGTTTGTACGGATCTGGGGAGAGTATGACCGTGCAGCATGGTGAGAGATACTTTCCACTACTTTCAGCTGATCACATGCAACACAGATGTAAAAAAATACAAAAAATTTATGAATACAAAATATATATATTTTTATTTACAATGTTTTTGTAAGCGTATGTCTAATGAATGTAATATATTTAAAAAATGTACTGGGAAATGTCCTTTGTAATTGTCACCAATGTTTCTGTTCTTTTGAGACCAAAGCTTTTACACTATTCAAACTCTTGCTGAATTTGGACATCATTCACTGACACTAAACTGCAGAAAATATCTGTCAGAGCATTTACTTTGAAAATTACAACAGCTTGATTGGATTCAGAGAAAGGGTGTAAAATTAAATAACTGCTTCATGATGGTTTTTGGTATAAAAAAAAAAAAAAAAACTAATACATGGTATGACCCCATTAAAATGTATTTCATGAAAAAACTCCTACTACGTTTATCTTGAAGTTGTCTAATTTACTGTTAACGGCCAGTATTTCCTTCTCCAGTGGAAAACTACACTATAAGGAGATGTACAAAGTAGTACGCACAATATCACCTCCACTGGGCTTTGGAAAGAATTGTCCCTACAGGGTGGCGTGCAAGGTTTGGCTCACCCACAAAAAAACTACCCCTCTGCCTCTCTCTCCTCCTCTCCTTTTATCATTCCCCACTCCTTCACTAGATAACACCCGTCACCCCCCCTTCTCGTTTCCGTGATCTACTCCAGTGCTACTTTCCACCGGGTCAAAGACTGGCAGAGGCAAGAGCTCAGCGCACAGAGAGACAGCTCATCCCTTTGGCTCGTATCCCGCTCCTGAAGTGTGAATAACTGCTGCAGTTAATGACACTGAGAGCCATCCATCAGTGAACTCCATTAGATAATATCTAACACTGCCAATGGATGTCAGTAGGGATTCAGTCTCTCTGTGTCTGAATTGGATTTGGGGCTTTTATAGAGCATTATTGCATTAATGTGGGTTTTAGGTTAGAGGAGGGCAAACTCCTCAGGTTTGCCATTGCCTCACCTGTTTGTAAATCAAGAAAACATTAAGCTCATCTCTCCCCTGACCAACACTTAAATTTATCAATTAACTTTATATTTATAAAGGGGAAATATTTGCTGTTTGGCTGTTTTTACCTTATGAGGGCACAATTTCTTTACTTTTCTCATTAAAAAACATGCAGGTTAGCCTTTTATATTTAGAATTTAATCATTTAGATTTTAACACATAATATAAACCAATTATATATTTTATATTGTATTTAATTATAAATTTTATATTTCACTGTATATATCTATATTTTTTAATTATTTTATTTTATTGTTTATTTCTGACTCTAAGTACAATGTGCCATGTGGGTTAATGTATTATAATAGCAGGGCTCCCTTTTTAATACAGTCAAATCCTCAGATCCACCTGCTTGACTCATCAGATCTTTGGCTGTTTTAATATTTTCTCTCCTTTAGCCTCTTCTATGCTGGCATTGCATAGAAAGACCTCCACCTGATCTCACCTCTATGTTTAATCAGCTTCCCTTTTTGACAGTTTTTCTTTTCTTAAGTATCAAACACATTAATATGACCTTCCCTTTCCTGTCTCTTCCTTTCCCTCTATCTTTTCTGTTGTTTTCTTTTTCCTCTATGCCAAACTTCCTCACCTCCCTCGTTCCTTGGGAATGCCCAATTCTTCTTCCTCCTCCTCTTCTTCATCACATTGCCCCTGGTGACTGCCCCCTCCTAGTGGCCGTATTCATTACACTGATATGTACGAGATGCTGACCTGCATGTCGCCACCGCTTGGCCTGGGCAAGAAATGCCCCTCCAAAGTGGCGTATAAGGTAGTCTGCAGTATTACAATTTGAATGAAGTCTGCTTGGGTTCAAGAGACTCGAGCTTAGGGCTGTAGTAACAGTGTCCCCAAGATGTATCTGGACACTTTAATAATCAATGATGTAATTCTTTGTCATTGTCTTTTAATCATTCTACTGTGAAGTCCCTGTACATCCACCAGTGATACTTTATTTGAATATGTCACCTTAACGTCTTCAACACTGTCATAACTCTGAAATGTATTCCAGTGTTGAAGACATATTATAAAGGGCATATTCATTAAGTATTGTCCTCTTCTAATTTCAATGCATAAATCTCCAAACTGTCTCTATCCAGTATATGTGCTTCAACTATTTGCATGAATGTGTGATGTTGTGACATCTTTTTAGTGTTAACTGTAGAAGTTTTAAGACAACTAAACCTACATGACTATTAGTTCTCTATTTTAAAAGCATGCTCACTCTCAAGCTCTGCAGTACTTGTGTTTCAATTGTCTTCTGTCCTTGTGATGACTTACTCTCAGCGGTTGGTTCTGATGAACATGCCAGTGGATGAAGACATGTCTGTCCACTTCACCTCCACTCTTATGGCCCTGATACGCACTGCGCTGGATATTAAAATCGCTCGAGGTTGCCACTACTGCTATTTTTCAGTTTTGTAAAGATCAAACATCCTGCAATTTGTCTTTGGTTTCCACAGTAGTATTAGTTAAGTGGTCTTTGTGTAACAGGGGGTGAAGACAGAGGTCAGATGGACATAGAATTGCAGAAGGAAATCAGTGTCATCTGGCCACACCTCTCTCAGAAGTCTCTTGATCTGCTTGTACCCATCCACAAAGGTGAGAAATCTCAGCGAGATTTAGTTTGTATTTTCTTAAATATTTAAAAGCGTTTATTTACATTTTATTTTTAGTATAATTCAAACTTGACAGTTTAGCTTGTGGTGCCATTATAGGCCACTAGGGGCACCCACTGACTCCCCTGAAAGTAATTTGCAGCAAGCATAGAAATCTTCAGCAAACAAATCTTTCTTTCAGCCAGTGATATGACCATTGGGAAGATTTATGCAGCCATGATGATCATGGACTACTACAAGCAAAACAAAGCTAAGAAGCTTCGGCAACAGCTTGAGGAACAGGTACTTTTACTTTCTACAGCACTAGAACATCAGAGCTAAAGACTTTTCATGCCTATTCAATCAGCTTGCATCATTAACATTGCAATTACCATGTATATAACTGTATAAGATGCTGTTCGTTTTACTGAAGATACGTAACAAAAAACCTTTATTTCTTTATTTCTCAATTTTGAAGTTAAAGTTAAAGATACTGTAGGTACTGTTTTTTGGGGTACTGGATCACTGTGTGACTGGAAGAATTGTGCTGACCATCTAATGTTGTCTTGCAGAAACATGCACCGATGTTCCAACGCATGGATGCATCTTCACTGCCACAGGATATTCTCTGCAGTGCCAAAGCTCTGCCATTCCTGTCTCACAGTGCAGGATCAGCCCTGTAATTGTACATGTTGTGTGTGTGTGTGTGTGTGTGTACAGTACTTACAGTATATTCACCCTGCATCTGTCTGAACCAGTTATTTTAGTATTGATATACTAATACAGTTAGTTCCGTTCTCCTTTTACTTAGTTGAGTAACCTTTTGTTGTGGTTTTGTCATTTATATTAATTTTTTAATTCTATAACTGAGTTTTTGTTTTAGTACTTCAGCTTAAATTAAGTTGAGAAATGTTGCTTTAGCCACTAGCTGAAATGTATTTCAGTTAATGTATATTTTAAGTAGTGAAAATGTTTTGTACTTTTTTCATGCTTGCCAAAAACAATGTTTGACCCCACAGTGGACAAACAGCCCAAATTAAAATAAATTACAAGTTTCTCTGTTTCATTAGGAGTAGAGGTGGGTTTGTGGCACTGAGTCCCATCTCCCCTCAAGATCTCTTCATGCAACCCTTGGCCCAAGACAGCATGGAAGAGAGGGATGAATACCAACACCATTATCACCTTCAGAGTACGGTAGGAGAAACTAAATACACAAAGAAATACATCTCACTTTGACATGTCTTACATGATGTGTTTTATTCATTATTTTATACATGTGCATGAAATACCTGATGGCTACTTTATATTTCTGAAACAACATTCAAATTCACAAGCTATTTCAAATTCTCAAACTGTATGTGAATTCAGGCTCATTCTCAGTTAATTCCCTAGCCGTTTATGAATAATTCAATTTGGAAAACTGAAACAAATGGTAACAGGGTCTGAATACAACACAGCCAGACACCTATCCATTTGTTAAAGTTTTAGAGATCGTGAAAAGTGAAACAAAGTAAATTTTGAGATTTGCAAAGCACTGACGTTTATTGGCACTGTTATTTAAACCATCAGTAATCTGCATGGACATCACCTCTCTGATTCACAATCCTGCATGATGCTTCTTCTTTTCCGAACTCATTTTATTTTCATATTTACAGCTTTATTGTCATCCCTTTATTATTTGCCTTCTGGCCTTGTAAAGGGAAAGATTTTAGATTTTAGTTTTTTTAAGGTTTGAAAGGGTGTATTGATGTGGTTTCTCAAGGTTAGACTGCCAGGTCCAGATAACTTCAAGCACTTATATAACCAGTCAGCAGTTATACACAAGCTTAGATGTCTCTCTGTGCTCTTATCTTTACTCTTATTTTCTACCCCTCCTGGTAGCTTTTTCTTTGCCTCTCTGCCATGAACTGTGATATAACACTAGATGTCTTATGGGATTTTAAGTTGGTTTATGTTTGGAACTCTTTTGTGTTAGAGCGCTTGTGTGTTTGCCCAATATGTGTGGCTTCTGCTTTGAAACTTTCTACACCCCCTTTGAGTTGCTTATACCTATTGGCTCTATGTTGTGCTTATGGTGCTTCCCTCTTGCCACTTCACTTTTTCTCTATGACATTTGGATATAAACTTACCTTTTCTTATAAATACTTGCTCTTGAAAAGGGGTATAAGATTAGCCTGGTTATTTTGACTTTAGTACATAACCTTGCATTACTATTCTATGTCCACTCCTAACACTTACACTCTTGGTACGACATATTTGAGGCCTGTTCACACCAAGAATGACAAGTTCTAAAAATTATATTAAATTTAGGTAACTATCAAAGTTCACACCACAACTGTAACAACATAGGAAAATGCATTGTTGGTATTAATTTCAGATCAGTTTATTTGATTTTTTCTTCCTTTGTATTTATAGGGCTTGCACGTTAATACAGCAGAATACTTCGCAAAGAGCAGGCAGAGTTACATGAAAACATAAACATAGTCTTGCCTCCTTGCTACATTGACTGCATTAAGTAAATTCAATATTGAGGACTAGATTGACTGATATGCTCAAAGCTAGGCATGTTGAAGACATCTGCTGGTTAAAGCTGTGTAAATGCAACAGCAAAAACTGACTCATACAGAAGTATAAATAAAATGTTGTCAGGCGAAACACTACTAGCAGAGATTTGGACAGATTGTCTTAACTCTTTCTTCTTTATCTAACATAGGAAATTGGTTTCTCTTTTGGTGTCTTTGTGAAATGTAAAGCAACAGCAGTTCACTTACATTGTTTTAAGTGTGTAAGCTTAAAAAAAATGCCAGTGTAAACCCAAAATAGTTATTATTATATAGCTTTTGTTATCGCTCTTGGTGTGAATCGGACTTTAAAGCTTCTAAGTGTTGTGGACTGAATGTCTTTCCCTCCTCCCCGTTTTTTCTCTTTCTAACTGCGTAGGTGCCAGAGCACAAAGAATTTAGCAGTGTGCTGTGCCCCACTAGCATGCAGGCCGATCCTCTGCAAGTGCCAGGGAGAGGCGTCTCTATCCGAGCCTCTTCCATGCCACGCCTGGCGATAGAGCCACAGGTACTACCTGTGTTCACTTAGCCTAGCAGCATTAACTAGCTGCTCTGTCTAAATCTGCTCTGTGGTTAGAGTCAGCGTTGCCGTTGATCCCAGAGAGGGAATGGAAACAGCGTTGAAAGTTGTAGTTTGTGATTTGGTGGGTAATGTGTAACCCTGCTGAAAAATCAAACTAAAACCAGCTTCTGATTTGGTTTGGTGTTTTTAGTTCTGAGAACATCATTATGGAACCGTAATGTTTAAAATTTGAATTCTGAAAATATTATAGCTGTGAAAATAAGTATGATTTATATAAATATAAAGGTAATGTAAATACTGATATATTATTTGTATATAAAATAATTAACATTATATATGATTTATTTGGGGTAAAATATTTTAGAAGGTGATTAACTGGTGTGCCCAAGGTTAACCTGTTTAAAACTGGTTTACCACCTTGTTTAATTTTGTAGAGACCAAAAGGTGTAAGCAGCTACCAGAAACAAACCATCTTAACCAGCTTGACTAATCTGTTTTTTCCAGCAGAGAATGTAAGGTGGTGGTGGTGGTTACCTTTGTTGAGAGCTCAGTTCAGGAACTTTTTTTATATAGGAACTCATTTCATTTACATTGTTTAGTGTAATGTCACTGTGTACAGTTTCAAAGGGAACATGTGTTAATCTTACAGCATAACATGTAATTGTTTAATTTTGTGTGTCTTGTGTTCTGTTTGTTGATGCATGTGTGCTCCTTGGGTTTGTGTGCGTGTGTTGTGTTTTTGTGCATGCACCAGGTGTCTTCAGAGAACAAACTGATGAAGCGTTCGTTCTCCACGATTGGTGATCAGTGTGTAAATGGTGACTGGCAGGAAGAGTTCTCGCTGGAGAGGGTGAGCCCAGACCGACTGGAAAGACCCAGGCAAAGAAGCTTCAGAGGTCAGTTTGCAGTAGGGATATCAAAAGAACTAATTTTGGGGTACCAAGTTAATACTAAAATAAATCAGTTCTGGTCTTGGGTGTCTTTCCTTTATTTAACAATAAAGCTCAATAAATTGTGTGTGTCAGATAAGAGAGAGACATACAAAACGTGCAGACTACTGGGTACCCAAGACCAGGATTAATATCGGACATGTGTATGTGCTTTATAAAGGTACCCAGGCTATGGTCACATTCTGTCTGAACTTGTCTTAACATGTGCTTATGCTTGTGCATGTGCAGCCGTCAGGTCAAACCTGCGGGAGCCAGTGGACAAAGAGAGAGGACGGTCTAAAGAAAGAAGACACCTGCTGTCTCCAGATGTGTCTCGCTGCAACTCAGAGGAAAGGAGTCAGTCCCAGGAGAGACGCCACTCTCGATCACCCAGTGAGGGCAGGAAACACACAACCCTCAGACAGGTGAGCAAACAAACATGTGACCTGGCAGAATATTTAATGTTTGCTATGGAAAGAACATGCTAAGATTTGCCCTTTGAATTAAACTTATACATTTATTATAATAAGATAACAGCAAATTCAAATGCTTTTGGATGGATCATGTGCACTGAAGACTGAAGAAATGGCTGCTGAAATGTCAGCTTTACCTTCAAAGGAATAAATTGTATTTTAAAATATATTACATTGTAATACCATTTCACAATATCACTGTTTTACTATATTTGTGATCAAATAACGGTAGCCTTGTTCAACCTAAGTGACTTCTGTCCAAAATCTTACAGAAACTTTATGTCTGCAATGTACATAATTATGCCTTCCCACCATCATCGCTTTATTTACCCATAATCATTTACCTATTTTCTTCTTATCTCTATAGGGAAATAATTCTAGCAGCCCAGTTCCCTCCAGTTCTGATTTAGGGACACCTCGAGGGCGCCGTCAGCTCCCACAGACACCTTCCCGGCCTCGGCCCCACATATCCTACTCTCCGTTAGTGTGCCGTGCTCACCCCACACAAGGAGAGGCTCATTCACGGGCCCAGCCCGCAGAGGAAGGTGAGGAACCAACCGGGACGGGGCCAGGCACCGCCATGGCCCACTCCACCCCTCACCGCTACATCTCAGAACCATACCTGCCACTGCAGGAGGATGTAAACAGTCCAGACTCAAGTGGTTTAGAGGAGACTCTCACTTTTGAGGCTGCCATGGCAACCAGCCTGGGCCGCTCCAACACCATCAGCTCTGCTCCACAACTACGTCACACCTGGCAGGTGCCCAACGGACATTTCCGTAAAAGACTAGCACAAGCCACGTCGGGGACGTCAGGCTGCGAGCTTCTCAGTGACACTGATGAGGATGACCGGTGTTAGACTGATGTTCGGATTGATGCCTCTGAACTTTGCGCCTGGATCTAAGGAAAAAAATGCCTGTGTGTGTTTATTTGTGTGTCTGTGAATGTGGAGTCTTATCAGAGATGTGTGATCATCTCAGAAGAACCATACTAAAGAACTGATTGTGGTAAAAGGACAGCAGCAAACATGCTGAAAGGATGAGCATGAGCACACTGAGGTTGAAGATCGGGTTTGTACCCTTACACCTTCTCTGAACCCACCCATAAATGAAGCACTGGCTAATGCAGATGCATCTAAAAGCATCTTCAGGATTTGGGTTTTGCCTGAACACGCTCTGCCTCCACATATTGAGATGTCCCATCAGCAGAAAATCTGTATTATGCCAATTATAGGACAGCTTTTTCAGGCACAGCATTTACAATGTCCTTTTCGGACATGGTATACAGCAGTTTATGGTTTTCAGAAGCTGATGGGCAGCTGACAGATGCATAACTGAGGGTTTGACATCCTGATTGTTCTTCTACCTGTGTCTGAGGTTTATTTAGGAGGGACACACAAGCATACAACTAATACATACACTCAGAATACAGGCAGTGATGTTCAGTCTGTACATGACGAGAGGTAAATACCCCTTTAACTACATATCGTAATAATGACTGACATTCCGTGAAGGAAACAGGGATGTGAAGAACCTGATAAATAGTGCATGACATTAATGCAAGTTGATCCAGGTGACATCCTGGCCTTTAACAGTGGAGTCTATATGGAGGACTCATGTATCGTTTGTAAATATTATAAATCCAGTATATGTACTGAGAAGTTTCCAAGCCATGTTTTCTGTAAAGAATCTAAATCGTCTTAAAGATGTTATCTTTTGTGACACGATGACCAATCCCTGTCCTTTCTATTTGTAATGCAATCTATTTGGAATGGTTTACGTACACCATACTATGTTTGATTAGACTCATCTCATTCTTTTTTAGCTGATTATTCTTGGCCCTTAATAAAATTTCTAAAGTCTCTCTTGGGGTGAATCTCACAAAGACTGTCGGGGTCATTATTTCAGCATAAAGCCAAAAGGAAAAATAATCTATTATATTTTGAAGAAAAAGAAAATGAAGCTTCCAATATGCAAGCAACCATTATAATTTTTTGCATTGCTACATAGAATTGTTTAACTTGTGCAGTAAATACAATACAAAAGTACAACGGGTTGCGAACATTATATCAAAATGCAGTTGTGAAGTATGAATACAGGAGAGTCTTATGAGAATCTTGTGAGAAAAAAAAATTCTGGATGAATTTCAATTGAGGGAAAATAATGTCATTAAAATAATGTCACAATGCAACTAATCTTATCCTTGCAAGATCCTTGCTTCCTATGCAAATTATATTTCAAAGCAACAACAACAAGAAGGGTAAGAAATGACCTGAACACGTTTTACTGTGATTCACCCCTCTAGCTCTATTAAAATAATGGGAAAGCAATTACAGTGAGTGTCCGTCGGGTTCATTTGTAATGTTTAGTGTGAATTTCCGTTTATAGTTTGGAATAGAAACTGAATGAGTCCTGTAGTTTAAATTCATGAGAAGCATCACCTCCTTCTTACGGGCTAGGCTTAGCAGAAGCTGCACTTGCGAATGCATTTGCAAAATTCTCAATGTACCTTTAGCCTGAATATGGTGATCTGGGACTGAAGAGTAGCTGTAGGAAATGGGCGTAACATATAATATTAGTCTTTTTAGTATTGTAGCAGAAGTATGGAACCAGTATTATTGGTCACCTAACATGTCTCCTCAGACTGGTCTCTTATCTCGATTCCACATAAATGATACAAAGAAACAAGCAAAACAAAGATAATTACATAGCATTTGTTAATTAATAAAGATCTTTGGTTAGTTTCTGTATATTCCAGCATCTTATTATAAGCATTTTAAACTCAGTTGCCCCTCATAAGAATTTCTGTATCATGTGTTGTGTTGTAATTTGTTTTCTTGACATGTTTCTGAATGTGAATAGAGCGTATTTGGTACTTGTACTTCATGGCCTGCTGGGGGTCTCTGCCTTGTGAATTATATGAAATAAAAAAAGATTCCCATTGCAGTAGTCTCTGCTTTATCTTATGGTTGTTGCTCTGTGTGATTTGTTTTAAAGTTTATACTTGATGCAGTGCCATGTGTGAGTGGTTATAGTGGATTCTCTGATCTAGCATACTGTTTTCAGTCAGCTCTGAGGGTGTTGAAAACTATTTCTTCTCTCCTATATGACTCTATTGGCAGTATCGTGGTTATTTATAAACTCTATTTCAAACTGTGAGGTTCTCTATAGCGCTTCAGCACCGTGTTGTTGATGATGATTTAGTGCTGCTGTCTATATTTGGCCTGTCCCACTTTCCTGAAAGCCCAACCATCTGTTTTTCCATAAAAACAAAAAGCGAGAATGCCCACGAATGTGCTAAGCATATAGCATTAGACTGTAAGGATCATTTTAGAAGCATTTCTGAGGGAAAAAGATCTCTTGTGATACCACAAAAAGTCGGTAGGTAATTAAATGGATGCATGGATATAGGTGTTTATGCGTAGATAGATACAGTAGCTCTAGATGGGTAGAAATGGGTAAATATGTATACATGGATGGGTAGACATGGATCAATGGTAGATATATGGGTAAATGGTAGATGACATGGGTAGATGGGCAGATATTTGTGGGTATATGGGTAGACATTCAGTTTTTCTAAGAGGTAGCAAGTGTTAACAAAGTCAGCAACCTTTATTTTGTGTCTTAAATTATCCTGAATGACGCTTGAATATTAATTTTGTTGTTGCTAATGTTTTTGCAATTTAGCGATTACCATTGTCCTTTCTTTAAGTATTTTAACTGTGCATACATTTGTTAACCTGAAATTCTCTCAAGACTGAATAGTGCTGGCCTACTGCAATAGTACATAAAAACATCTCAACTCTTGACTTCTCTGACCCCCCTGCTCATTGTTGAAGAAAGACTCTGTGATCAGATGAAAATACTGTGCCAGGGTTTGAGAGGAGTCCATATAGACATTACCACACTGACAGATGTGAAGCGTTCTGTATTTCATGCTCATGGATGAGTGAAGCCAAGAACGCCATATAGAGCTGAACCTGTTCCAGGTGCTGCCAATCTGGCTGTTACATCAGGTCAGCATATGTGAGGGAGCTGAGGCGAGACAGACCATCTGCCGTTGCTCTAAACAGATACATCCATCAGTCAAACCTTTGTTTGTATACAGGAGCTGTCACATTTTAAAATGGGACAACATCGTGCTTAACATGTTTCTTTATATCACAACAAAAACCTGGCAATAGAAGCAGGCTACTTTCATGCTTCATAGTATTACTTTTTAGATATCTCTTTGATTTCAGGTGAAACTTGTATTCGTATGGATTTGACATTAAAATTCGACTTCTCCCTCTGACACTCTTTAACTGAATGTACTTGTCAGGTCTATGGTAAACCTAACATCAGTCTGTGAGCTAAAGCAAGGTGGGGAATACGTCACTCACTGTGTAGCGTGTGTACAACATCAGAACGTCATGATCTAAAACGAGCCTATTTGAGTGTGTGTGTGTTTATGTTTTCCAGGTTCTCTGATGAGGTAACAGTTAATCTATGCAGAGGGGTTTGAGCAGTGCAGGTGCAGATCACCACCTGGATCTGCCGATATATATGAGACAAAAAGACACAAACAACCAAGATAAAGTGCACCTTCGTTTTAGCTCAGTTATTGTTCATTATCACCCAAGAGAAGAATTCTGTATCCCTTTATTAACTGCATTAATTCATATGTACCATTGTAATAGACATGTATGTAAAGGACAGATAATGATGGCTTATTTCAGTTTATTTCATTTAAAATTTAATTAATAAAATGTTACTTATTAAATATTGAATCGAATGAAATCAAATCAAATCAAATGGAATTTGAATGGAATGGGATTTTGAATTTTTGAATTATGAAGCTACTTTTCTCAAACTGAAAGTGCTAGAACACAGTAGGCCCGGTTTCACATACAGGGCTAGATTAAGCTAGAATTAGGCCATAGTTTATTTAGAACATTTAAATAATTTTTATTACCGGGGCTGAAATATTATAAAATCAATCAGTGTAGAAAAACGATATTATTTTATTTATTTGTATGTTTGTTTAGAAAGGCTATAGCCTGTAACAACACAAAATAATATGTACCATTATTATGGGATTGCACATCTTTTTTAATGGGTTTGATTTCATTTTGCTTTGCTTTTTCTATTTGAGTTTTTTTTTTACAACCCACTTAAAATCACATTTGCATTAGAGTTCATTAAAAGGAAATTCCCACTGAAAACCCCTCTCAGTGAGGAGTTAATTTGATGTGACATTTGCAACATTAACTCGAATGTGTAATGATACTAACTGAAATTCAGGTCACCGTTTAAGCACTCCACTTATCCAACATTTCTCTAGTGCAGTGGTTCCCAACCTTTTTTTAACTCACGGCCCACACAGCCAAACACATATGTTTCCTCGGCCCACTGCAAAAGAATTTAAACGATCTCGCTTTTTGTGTCGGGTTAACTAAGTACTCGGAAGCAAGGCTGTTAATTGTCTTTATTGAATCAACTGGTAATGTACTGAATAAACAGAAAATATAAATAACGGATCAGCAAACTAGTCATTTTTTTAATTTCTGTTAATAACAATTGACGGCCCCCCTGCAATACCGTCGGGCCCACTAGGGGGCCCCGGTACGCAGGTTGAAAACCACTGTCTTAAAGGATTCTTTCCATTCCGTCAGTCTTTAATTGCTTTGCTTTAAACTACCTAACAGCTTTATAATCTAGTTACACCGGTTAAACCTAAAAATCTTCCTTAATCGTTCTGCACTCATGAAAATTCAAAGCAAAGCACTCGTAAAAGTATGCAGTGAACAATAGTAACAATCAACCGCTCGAAAAGGCATGTCGTATGAAAAGATCGAGAAACCTATTCATTCATCATCCTTTTTAGATCCAGACACTCCCCAACATCTGTGTCAGACGTGTCTTTCTGTTCACGTTCACAGTTACTGACAGACACACAATGCATTTTCACAGGTGACTTCTCTCTTTGTATGTTGTGTTGGCGGTTCAACGTGTTTAAAACATTAGGAAGCCACAACTCTGAAAGCATGTGTATATTAGCCAGACATTTATTTGTGCATAATTATAACACATTTAGGATTAAGTGTGTGTGTATATTAGATTTTTTGGGAATAAGAATTTTACACACAATAATAAGAATGTGAGGTGGACGTGGAAAGCATTGCACAGACGTATGTTTATGGGGATGGTTTTATGCTAACAAGAATATTGTTTCTTACTGTTTCTAACATTATGGCTTAAGGAGGACTCATTTTGTACTAAAACTAACTTTTAAACTAACTAAGCAACCAACCAACTAACTTGGTTTATCATCTAACATTATGGCTCAAGGATTCATTTTATACTATAACTAACAAACAAACAAAACTAACTAACGTCAACTAACCAAATATTTTCCCACATCTAACATTATGACTCAAGGATTCATTTTATACTATAACTAACTAACAAACAAAACTAACTAACGTCAACCAACCAAATATTTTCCCACATCTAACATTATGACTCAAGGATTCATTTCATACTATAACTAACAAACAAATAAAAACTAACTAACTACGTAACTAACTACCTAACTTATGTCAACTAACCAAATATTTTCCCACATCTAACATTATGACTCAAGGATTCATTTTATACTATAACTAACTACTGTAACTAACTAATGTCAACTAACCAAATATTTTCCCACATCTAACATTATGACTCAAGGATTCATTTTATACTATAGCAAACAAACAAAACTAACTACCTAACTAACTACTGTAACTAAGTAACATCAACTAACCAAATATTTTCCCACATGCAACATTATGGCTCAATTATTATGGATTCATTTTATATTATAGCTAATTAACTAAAGCTGAGTTCAGACTGCATGATTTTCAAAGTAGTCGCGTCACAGATATTTTTCACACTTCATGACTATCTGGGGTAGTATTCATTCGCTGCTGTGTTCACACAGAATGATAGATCAGTGACGGGGGGTTTCACACTGCATGCTTTTACAACAGGAAGAATTGCCAACTTTGTCTCACAGCCAGACAAACGCGAGAAGTGAGATGGAAACAACGCAGTGTTTCCCACACATAGACAAATCTATGGCACTGCGCCACAGATTAAATTCCGAGCGCCACAAATTCAACACCTATTATATTCACATATTGCGTTTCGTTATTCTTTTGTATGCTATTTAAAACTCCCCTCCCCTCCGTGCACATCTGTCTGGATCATCTGTGGAGAGAAGACGGCTGGCAAAAGGTTGGTATCTCGAGAATACTTTTAACACACAATCACAGATTAAAAAGTGCTATAAAATATTTTATATTATATTTTATATTCGAGGTCAAAACACTATATGTAGCAGCTGTGAATCAAATAAACATATTATAAATTATGCTGTTTCTTTACTCTTACACTGAATGTTTGCTGCTTCAATCCCCCCCATCTCCAGAACAGACTTCACACAGCATGATTTTGAATCGCGTCTTAGATAGTTCACACTGTACGATTCTCACTCACGTGAATAAGCACCGATTTGTCTGCGATTTTTTAAAACCTGTCGGCCAGTCAAAGTTGGGGCTAAAATCGTGCAGTCTGAACTCGGCATTAGCAACCAACCAAATCTTTCCCCATCATCTAACATTATGGCTTAAAGGCACAATATGTAAGATTTTTGTAATAAAATATAAAAAAAAAAAAAACACTAGCACAGTGTTTGGCTCAAGGGAGATTCATTGATACTATAACTAACTAGTCCTAGTTCTTGGGGAGTTCTTGTAGCCAATCAGCAGTAATGGGCGTGTCTATTCGTGACGCGGAGGAACAGCCGAGTAGAGTGACAAAGATTAAAAGCAAAAGAGTAAAATGTCTGCAGAACGATAAGGCAAGATTTATGAATGGTGTAATTATGTGACAGTGTAACATCGGTACTGCTTTGTTTCACAGAACTCGTTGACTGGGTTGCTTAAGCTATGTATGTCTGGCAGAGCTATCAAAGGGGCAAGACCCTTTTGGGGTGCGGGCGTGTTTGCACTGTAAAAACACACTGAAAAGACAGCAGAGCAACAGAAGCCAGTCCATTTCTTAGTATTTTCCTTGCATGACATGAAGTGAGCCGACTAGCAGAGGGTCAGTTTAGCAGAGTTTACTCACGTGTTGTGGGACGAGGAGATCCAGTAGTGGGACAGGGGGTTGTTCATGTCCTCTGGCCTCACCTGATCGAGCTGTGAGTCCCAGATAGTGTTCTCTTTAGAGAACAGATACGTGAGCAGCTGAGATCCACAAAACAGGACACTTGCGTTAGAAACACTACAACTGACTTACAACAGGGTTACAAAAGTCTGTTTCTTTTATAAGTGAACTAGTAATACTGGTTCTAAAAGTACATGAGGTCAAAGTAACTAAGTTCATACTTGTTTAAAAACAATAAACGTCAATAAAGAAAATGCATTAATTCCAACTAGCTACGAAAAACAAAATGAACACAAAATCATAAACAGTGTTAGTTTAACTAATCATGTTATGTTAGCATTACTTTTTTATTCTGGACTCAGCTTGATTGTTTATTTCAATATAAAAATGTCTGTTTTGGGTAAAGTGGAATAAATACGCCAGAAGAACAGTAAAAGAAAAATCAAAGAAGCACAAATGTTCACCTAGAGTTATTTTCAGCAGAAAACACATTAATAAAATGGGATTAAATACATAACGGGTGTTTGTGTTATTTAACTTTATTGCAGGTTTGCATCAGTAACTAGCATTTCTTATTTTAAAAAGTAACTGATATTTTACTGTAAATTAAGAAGTAATGCATTTCGTTACTAGTTACTTGGGGAGAAAAAGTGAAAAGAATAAGTAAATATTTAAGTATTTAAGAATATTTAAGTTTGAATAACACTGAGTCTAAATAAAAGCTACAACCAGCATGGGGTGTAACCAACTACTTAGTAATGTAACTGATTTAATTTTTTAATTTAATTTCCCTTGACAAATTTAAGGAAAGGATTACTCTTTTTTTTTTTTTTTTTTTTTTTTTTTTTTTAGTCATTTAATTAGTTACTTTATATGTACTGTGCATATACCATACATCATTTATGTACCCTTCTCTCATTAAATACTTTGAGTTAATAAGAATATCAGTAACACTTTAGTGTCCAATCCTCCCTATTAAATAGGTTATTAGCATGAACATTACTGGGATACTGGCTGTTTATTATAAGTTAAAAAGCACATATTAATGTCTTATTCTGCAATACCTTCTTCCAAATCCTTAATCTCACCCATAACTACTTTTCTCTGTTTTGTTACATTAACTAGCTCATTTAAGTAGTAAATAAAGAGCCTAGGATTGGACCCAAATCTAAAGTGTGACCAGAATAATTTATGTAGTTAACCTTCATGTCTATCCTTGTAGGATTAGTTTGTTGAGGTTGATAAAGGATTTAGAAAGCAATGAGTAAAAAGTAATTAAATACACTGGGAGAGAGTAACTTGTAATCTAATTACACTGTTGAAGAAGTAATTAATAACTGATAACTTTAGAGTTCATACTGGCTTCAACTTTATGAAATTTTAATAAAAACCTCATTTAAGTACTTCTTTTAAACAGTAGATGACATTCAGCAGCATGTAATTATGGTCAGGACGAGGCAGATCAGACATATCAAACAAAGATCTGAGGTCATGCTGCAGGAAGTGGTTATGCGGGTAAAGCGCGGCGCTTGCAACGGCACAGTTATTGGTTTCTTCCCAGGGAACGTAGCGCATGCAGACTCAGAATGCACCAATCAGTTGATGTGTATGTAAACCTCACCTCGTCCTGATGAAAGTACGGCTGCTCGATCTCTCGCAGAGGATCCTTCAGGTAGTGGAACATGAACTCCTGCACCTTGTTATTGTCTGCAGCCCAGAGCTCCTGAAGACACACACACTTATTACCAAACATCTTCTGTACACTGTACCCTGAACAACAATTCATCTGTCCAGGTAATGTGTAAAGAAGGTGTAAAGACGTGAGAAGAGCATGTCTAACCTTCTGATGTTCGATCAAGAAGCTCTGGAAGTCCTCCAGTGAGATCTTCTGCTCGGGTCTCTCAGTAAGCCTGAGCAAACGCACAAACACACAGATCATACCCAAGAGACCTCGGAGGAATTAAACACTGAGTAAAAGACAATAAACAACCATTTACTAATAGGTCGTATCGTGTACAGTTCATCAGTAATATATTTACATTCAGCAGACTTACAAATGAGGAGAACAGAAGCAATCAAAACAACCAAGGAGCAATAATGCGTGACAAAAGTCTCAGTTAGCTTAAGGCAGTACAGGTAGCAAGGGTTTTTAAGAAAATAAAAGAAACCAATTAGGAGCATTAGGAGTGTTTTTTTAATAGAACAACTTTTTTATGAATAAATAAAAAGAAACTAAGTAGACAGAATAGAAACCGAATAGAGAGGGGTAGTGTTAGTTTTGTGTTTATACACACACACACACACACACACACAGGGCTTGACTTTAACACCCATCAACCCGATGCAGGTGTATTTCAGCTGTGGCGTGAAAGCTTCAACGACTCCATTAAAAGAGTCACATGCTACCAGCCTACTTTTTCCCAACATTTCATATTTATATTCATGTAAGCTACATGAGATCAGATCTCCCAACATTACACTGTTAGAAGTTTCCATGCAAGTGCTATATTTATATTTTTTATGCTATATTTCAGCTACATTGAGTCGTCTTAAATGCTGCTCCACAGTTTCTTCTGCAGTGTATGATCGATTTTGTAGATACTGATTTCATATGACTGGTAACAGGTAATACTGGTAATATGACTGGTAATATTATCTTACTATATTATTTTAAATTCTTAAAATGTAAAAATTTATTATGAAAGATTATTGATATATTCAATATGATTAAGGGAAAAGCCCTTTAAATGGGTCAAACAACGAGGAAATATTATAAATAGTATCAAGTCATATAAAATGTAATTTCCCAACAAGGAAATTGTAGCTCGTGAAAATACTCGCCAAGCCCTAATAATATATATATACACATACATATATATATACATACACACACACACGCACACTACCAGTCAAAAGAAACTGTAAGATTTTTAAAAGATTCTTATGATCAAAAATACAGGGAAAATGTTATATTGTGCAATAATTTATTATTTAAAATAACAGGTTTTTCTTTTAAATTACTTTCAAATACAATTTATTTCTGTGTAATTGTTCCATCAGACATTACTCCTAGAGCATAGAGTCTAGAGCATCATCATCCTCCAGAAATTATTCTATTATGCTGATTTATTATTAGAATTATCAATGATCATATCATTTTATAATAACTGCAATTTTATTCTTTGATAAATTTATAAAGAAGAGCATTTATTTAACATCTTTGCCATCAGTTTTCATAAATTAAACATCGTAGCTGAATAAAAGTTCTAATTTCTATCAAATAAAATAATACATAATTAATAAGCCCAAACTTCTGAATGGTAGTGCATATTGTTAGAAAGGACTTCTGTGTAAAAATCTTCTCTTTATGGTTTATTCATTCAAGAATCCTAAAAAATATATTACAGGTTCTAAAAAAATTATGAAGCACTTTTCCAGCACTGATAATAAATCATCATATTAGAAAGATTTCTGAAAGTAATGATGAGTAATGATGCTGAAATTCAGCTGCCCATCACTGGAATAAAATTATTATTTTTTTAATGCGTATTAAAACAGAAAACTGTTATTTTACATCGCAATAATATTTTACAATATTTCCCTTTTTGGTAACACTTTATTTTAAGGGTCCAGAATAATGCATTAGTTAAGCATTAATTAATGGTTAATTTGTTCACAA
>JAUCMT010000154.1:6194327-6210115 GCA_032357475.1 Enteromius thamalakanensis | reverse complement strand
AGTTTTACATTGAACAGGATTTATTTGTTATTATGAAAAGTTATATTCTGGTGTGTTCAATGAACAAGAGAAACTGAGCAATATTTTGATGTTCTTTATTGTAATGGTGGTATTAGCTGTATTCAAAGAAATTCATTTGTGTTGTAACTGCTGCTCTTTTATTAATGGTTTGTGTGGTGGAACTGAAACTGAAAAACCAAACCACAACAATGAGCTCACATCTCACCAGGGGCGGACATAGGAAATTATTTTTAGGGTGGAAAGGGGGTGGATTGAGGACTGTGATGGGTGGCAACACCAAAGCTGGTTACTGTTTCTAAACAAACAAAAACATTAAACAAAATAAGGAATAGTCCTTCTGTGTGTATATTTATATATACATATATATATATATTGTGACGGCTGCCGTTCAGCGTTGCCCTGGCAATCAACAAACCACACCTCGAACCCATCTGCCCGGGCCAATCGATCACGGCCGATTGAGTATAACAGAGACGCCGAAACCCGGAAATGTTGACAACTCCATTCTACGAATGCAGGCAACTAACTTACCATTGCTTTTCCCACAGACGTCACTCCGTGATCGAGGCCACAGTGCACCACTGGAAGCACCTTTCACGAGCACCTGGAAGAAGGAAAAAGGGATCCAAGTTTGTCACTACAACGCCGAGCACCGCCACCATCACTGTATTTCCATATTTACCTTTGTTCTTCAATAAATCCACCCTTCGGGGGTTTTTGTGTTCACTACCCTGTGTCTGTCGTGCTCTCTAGTGCCAGGGATCACAATATATATATATATATATACACACACACACTATATTGCCAAAAGTATTTGCTCACCCATCCAAATAATCAGAATCAGGTGTTCCAATCACTACACTAAAATCAAGCACCTAGGCATGCAGTCAACTGTCTGTATTATATGAAACTAGAAATGACAGCAACTCAGCCATGAAGTGGTAGGACACATAAACTGACGGAGCGGTGTTAGCGGATGCTGAGGCACATAGTGCGAAGAGTTCGCTAACTTCCTGTGAAGTCAATTGCTACAGGCCTCTAAACTTCATGTGGTCTTCAGATTAGCTCAAGAACAGTGTGCAGAGAGCTTCATAGAATAGGTTTCCATGTTTTTCAGGAGCTGGGTTTGGCCCCTTAGTTCAAGTGAAAGGAACTCTGAGTGCTTCAGCAAACCAAAGACATTTTGGATATTTTTGACTGCCCTGCACAGGGTCCTGACCTCAACCCAATAGAGCACCTTTGGGATGAATTAGAGCGGAGACTGAGAGCCAGTCCTTCTCATCCACCATCAGTGTGTGACCTCACAAATGTCCTTCTGGAAGAATGGTCAAAGATTCCCATAAACACACTCCTAAACCTTCTGGACAGCCTTCCCAGAGGAGTTGTAGCTGTAATATCTGCAAAGGGTGGACTGATGTCATATTGAACCCTATGGATTAGGAATGGGATGTCACTTAAGTTCATATGCGAGTCAAGGCAGGTGAGCAAATACTTGGTGTTTTTGAAAAGCTCTTTTCCAAAACACCACTTTAGCAAAACAAAAAAAAAACAAAATGAGTTTGTCATGCCATTTGCTGTACTGAACCTATTTCATTCTCCATCAATGTTTCATGCCAAATCGATATATTTCCTTGTTTAAAATGTACTGCAAGATCATCACTTTAAGCACAGAACCTGTTTTTAACCTAAATGCAATAAAATTTGTTCAATGCAATCCAACATGGTGATGCTTTGAAACATTTGTTTGTGCTCAGTTTTAAACTCTCATAACATTCTAATAACATTTTTATAGCCTGGATGAGCCAGCAAGACCTTCACCTGGGGGTAGAAAATGCAGACTAGACAAAGAAAATCACAAAAAAAAGAAGGTTCATCACTCAGGTGGCGCATTGATACCCACTGTGGGATGTCAATTGCCTTCCACAACATGCTAACTCCCCATACCCCATGCGTTTATGCATCCCTTTACCATCAGAGCACCATCAGGCTTTTGAACTAAACACTGATAACACACTGGAAGGTCTCTCTCCTCTTTAGCCTGGAGGCATCCAGGATTTTCAACAAGCTGGTCAAATTTGGATATATTGCATTCATTTTGCATGAATTAGATTCATTTTCAATTGCAGATGGCATGATGGATTGTGTTGACAGTGGTTTCTGGAAGTATTTATGGCTGATGGAAATGCTAATTGTCGATAACTTTTTGTAAATGTCGACACAGTATTTTCCGTTTAACTTTAGCGCATGAATTCTATGTCGCATAAAAATGTTTGGAACCACTTTTTGTCGAGAAAAAGAGATTTAACGCAAATAAATGTAGTGTCACATGACAGAATTAGTCTATTGGCAGCTTGTGTTCGTGGTGTTGCTTGTGTTAAAGCACCTTAGCCTCCTTCAAAAGCGCATTAAATCATATTCATATTATTGCATCTAAAATTGTATATATGGTAAAAGGATGAATTACCTCTCAAACATAAATATCTTAATTTGATGTTTCTTTTTAATACTTTCAAAGTTAAAATTTCTTAGCCTTAATTTTGTCTAGGATGTTATATTGTAGAGTTAGTTTAATGCGTTACTGTGCGCGGCGCTGGCAAGAACACTTGATTTTTTTTCTCTTATAAAAAGTGGAAACAGCTTACTATACTTCCTCACGTTCTGTTTATGCTGCTTTTTTCATTCATAAAATTATTCCCTGGAAACAAATTAATCTATTTTTAATAGGTCACAGCCACTTAATTTACTTGTGATTTAGCATAATCATGTCAGTTAATAATAAAATAATCTAAATTAACATTCCTATTTCCAATACAGTCTAATAAGATTTAAGACACCTGCACCTGCTAATGAATAGCAATGAATGACTTGATGCTGGAGTATCTGAGTAATCTATAACAAAGTGCAAATACATGGAAACTCATTAAACTTGTTATTTTTATGTAGGCCTCCATAATTTAATAATGGACTGTTTTTTTATGAAATGGATTAAGAACAGACTATTTGCATATGATTTGCGCAATAGGTGAAATTATGTATGGAAACTAAGTGCAGGGTTTTTTTTTTGCGATACACCAAAACTTATGCGACAGTTTGTTTTTTTAAAGATGACATCATCACGCACACCATTTTCTTGGTAAAAGGCCAGTTGGATGGAAACAAGCTGGGGACCACAATTTTCGCACATTTTTTTCCCGCTAATTCTCTTTGTCGATAACAAAACAGCGTAAAAACTGGATGGAAACATGGCTACTGTCAATTTAGTCATTTATGTTAATAACAGAATCATGCGAATGAGTGGTGCAGTGTCAATTCAGGTTGTAGGATATGTAGAGTTATGATGCAAAATTAGATGGACTAAACCATTTAACACTGTTGCTTATACATTTTACATCAGACCTGGTGGAATACTGCTGAAAAGAAGGATTTGCAAAACTGCCAAAAAGTTTGTGCAAAGAAAAAAGGCAGAACTATTGTTGTTGCTTTTGTTGGTGCCATGTAACGGAGACACTGTGTGTTTTGTTGTGAAAGTGAAACCCAAACATTCAGATGTGTTCAGAGCATGTGGCGAATGACTCCTGAACATGACAGATTGCTGGATCTGCATAAAGGCTATAAAGTGGAGCAATTCCAACTTTGTAAGGACAGTCTAGCGCTTCTGACTCACAGCCTGTCACAATCTGCTACTTACTATTCAAACACGGGTTTAAAACAGTGTAAGTCATTATAAGCAGTGTCCCCACTGGATGCAAAAATGGCTTGTTTTAAATTGTATTGTTTTGTGTCCTCACGCCAGGACATAGCATCACAGTATGGTAAGGGCCATAACATTTCTATCACACACTTAGCTGGCCAATCAGAGCGCACCTCACTTTTCAGAACGATGAGCTTTGTACAAAAAATATATCGGAGGACTTATTGAATAATTTTGTGTTTAGATGCATATAATATTCAGTTCTGCTGAATCTGTTCAGTGATATTTATACATAACTGCTCAACCATAAACATGAATATGATCACAGTCACTCATGCTACATACTCGCATTGAATCAATTATTTTTTATTTTATTGAAACAAAGATATAAACAAAAATAATAAATCTTACAGCAAAACAACAGTTTATTATTAAAATTGTGAACACTTATTTTAATTTCTGACTTAAAACAAGAACAGGAGTAAAACAACTTTGTTAAGAAAGATTATAGAGGAAAGATGATTCTGGTAATTCTCCAGCCCTCGTCAGCGTCCTGGGATTGAAGGTTTCTCCAGACATTTATTTAATCTGAGAATACGTCACATCACTAGATTCTGCATCTGAAAATGTGGGAAAGAGCTAAAAATGTTAAAATGCAAATTTAAATTTTTTGCATATTGAACTTTATATTCTCAACAATGCTTGTAGATGCAGTTTTCAGTGTCTCTTTGTGAATTGTGATGTTTTTACTCTGATACTCACTCTGATGGGTCACTGAGCTTAGTTTTGAGAAAACAGCATCAGAACTTTCACCGGTTCTTCCTAAAAGATGAAGAGTTCATATCACTAGTGCTTACTGTGTGTCTAATATTCATCTTACATTCATAAAATCTCTACAGCTTCTACAGAGACGATACAATTATTTATTTCAAAACAACTGTATATGTTTAAACATAATAATTCACAATCAATGTATTGATCTTTATGTATCAGGCTGTGTAGAAAAATGCTGATAGTGTTTGAAGCTATTTAGTGATGTGGGAGAAATTAAAATCAAAGGGTCTTTAGCTCTGCTGAACACTAGTGTCGCGATCATAAACTATATAAGTGTGTACTTTTAAAATTCACCTTTGTTTTCTTTGTTCTTCTTCTGTTTCTCTGTAGATTTGATTTCAATCTCAGCATAGGTGACATCAGTAGGTTCACTTACAATGTCTACAATGAATAACAGAGAAAATAAAAAAAATGTAAAATATAAGACAAAGATGATTAAGATTTTAAAGAAAAAAACTACTTTATTAAATTATCAGCATGACATGATTACCTTCTGTAACATCATTATTTACCTGTGCTTACGTCTTTATTAATTGTTGCATCAACAGAGTCATAAATATGAGCAGTTCCTGTAATACAGGGGTGGGGAACCTTGGCCCTCATCCTGCAAGGTTTCCATGTTTCCCTGCGCAACACCTGATACACCTGATTCGAATTAACTAGTGATTGTGCAGAACTTCATTGGCTGTTGGATCCATTTGATTTGAGTCAGGTGTTGTGAAGCAAGGTTGTATGAAAAACTGCCCTTGAGGACCAGGGTTCCCCACCCCTGCTGTACATCATATACCAGGTGTAGGCAATTTCGGTCCGGTGTCCTGCAGAGTTTAGCTCCAACCCTAATCACCTGAAGAAGCTAATTGATGTCTTTAAGATCCAGGACCGAAATTGCCTGGTATACACATTGAAAAGTATGTGAGAAAAACAGCAATTGTGTCAGTGTTTTTAACTCACCAGCCACTTAAAGGAGCTTTGATCAGTTCTGACACACCAAAGGACATGGAGCCCATGAAGTCATTACGGGTGGTTCTGTCCCAATCCCACACCTCCACGGACAAACGGCGCTCCTTATCCGACGGCTTTAACTTACTGCACACACACACGCATGAGAAAACACATCTACAATGCAGTGAGACGGTGTGTTTACTGCTGAGAGACTCACAAGATGAAGGACTCATTCCAGGTGGGGTTGAGCGAGGACCGGATGGTGCGGGTCTTCTGTTTAGTTTCGTTCTTGGGGTCAGGGATGAGTTTGAGCTTCACATATGGGTCTGACAGACCATTGGGGTCCATGGGAATCAGATTTCGGGCCTCACCCACTGATTAAAGAGAAAGAAATCAAAACTCTTCAATTATAAACACTTCAGTATTGGGATCAATTCTTATGCTACGTTCACACCAGACGCGACTTGCGTGAATAAATCTCGCTATTCACTCGTAATTGGATGCTTGAATATTGTAAGTTTACACGTTTCATTTGCGCATAAAATTTGCTTCATATAAGCTTGAAATTTGCTTGACAGCAAACGGGGATTTGAATAATCGGAGGGGCTTCTGCCAGGCGCTTCCAGTCTCTGTTGTGGTTAGACATGAGGTAAAAAAATGTATATAAGTATATCTAATAGGCAAATTTTACCAACACATTTGCTTAATTCGCATTAATCGTGCCACCAGATGTCTAACCGCGTCTTTGCATTGACTTAACATGTAAAAAACTTGTGCTTAACTCGCTGCTTATTAGCATACCTATTATTAAACATATTGGCTATTTAGTAAAGCACAGTATTTAGCATGACAACATTCTACGTTTCTAATCCTACCCAATACCTAAACTTAACAACTAACTATCAATAAGGTGCAAATTAGGAGTTTATTGAGACAAAAGTCAATTAATAGTTAATTGTTTGCTAATACCAAGAATTGGACCTTAAAATCAAGTGTGACCAAGAAAATATAAAGTTTGAGTTGAAAGATACATTTGATCCTAAAAATAGCTAATGTTCTGACAATATTAATGATATTACTATAAGTTATTACAGAAATTGAGCACCACTGTTAATGTATAAACAGGTTTTGAGGAACACGTGGGAACATAAAGTGCCACCATCTCATCTATACTATATTACTAATTTTAAGTAAGTTTTCATGAGTACATTCGCAAGTTGACTGCTAAATGATTCTCAGACAGCAACAAAAAAGTATCGATTTAAAAAAATAATGGGCAGGCTGCATTTCTATTAATGACCAAAAGGGGGAGACGTGTCTCTTTCTGTCTTTCACACATTAGGAAGCAACTTAAACAGAGTTGACTCTATTGAAATCTGAATGTGTGGGAAACATCACTCATATCTCTTAAGAAGCTCTAGTACAAAGAAAACTCAATCCCAAGGTCTGACAGCGATAGTGATAGTGGCCATTAATTTGACTCCACATCGCCTACACTCAGCAACTGACAGAGAAACGTCAACAAGAATCAAGGCTTTTTATGCGTCTGTTGCTTAGATACGACATCTACGAGCATCCCTTTGCTTCCTCTTGCTCTTCAGAGGCTTTTCAGATTGTCCAGCTGAATCTTCTTTCAGGTGTCTTTCAAACTGGAAATAATATTTGTGCCAAAAGTTTGTAGTTGAGACAGTCTGATTATGAAACAGCACTTTTGATGAATCATTCAAAAACACTGCATTTGATTTACTAAACTACATAATAAGGGTTAATGATATTAACAAACCCTTGAGTGTTAAACTTTAGCGTACATTCTCACGATGGTAATGAATGATACGTAGCTTGTTGTAGAGAGGAATTTTGCTACTTTACTTTACAATTGTATATTTTTAATCTGGCAATCTGACAATGACATAAAATAACCTATAATATAGCAACCTGCTACAAACTGCTTTATAGCAACCACTGAGTAAAGGCACTGCTTTCATGAATACATTCTGAATTGGACTGAAATGGAGAGAAAAGACAACCCTGTCAGCTGGTAAATTAATATAACATTAAATTGGTAATACACTATTTTAAGTTGCTTATTAACATGCATGTTCCCTGTTTATTAGTTATAAAACACATATATTTAGGCTTTTTTCTACAGTAACATATTTTAAATCTTTTAATTAAACACCATACTGCCTTACTAACTATTAAAAAGCAGCAGATTAGGAGTAAACTGATGGAAAAAGTCATAGTTAAGTTAATAGTTAATAGTGAGAATTGTACTACAGACTAAAGTGTGTTTTAATGTCCAATGTGCAAAAATTAATTGATAAAATTGAAAAGAGGGATAGAGAAAGAGTGAAACTGACCGCATACAAAAAACAATTACGCTGCAAATTAGCAAAACTATAATGAATATATACATTTCCCAATATGCTCCTCTCTAGAGTTTCTTGTCTTGTTGACTAATCAGCTGTTGTACATTGAATGTAAATTTAACATTAAAAAACTGTTTTCATACTGTAAATCATGACTATTGCTTTCATCACCTTCTGCTATTCATTTGTGTTTATTTTGTACTGTAAGTACAGGAAGAAATGTTAAGCAAGTAGTCTGTGATGCCACATGAAGACAATTATTGTTTAAATTTCAGATAAAATTGACAGAATTTAATAGCTCAGACTTTGTTTTATAATTAAAGTATCAAGGGTACAAGGCAGATGTCGTAGTTTGTTAACTACGACATCTGAATAAACTTTTAATTTGCTGCTTATTAATATATAATAAAAAGTAGTTAATAGTGAGAATAAATACCGTGCAATATAGTGTGATCAAATAACACTGGTAAGTAACACTTCAAGTAACACCAGAACACTTGAATTAAACAGAAATAGTATTGTTCTAACGTACAACTTGCAAAAATATTTTTTACAGTGTAGCATCATAATTCTTTCATCTTAGTTATTAATCCAGTTTATTGAGCTCTGATGGCCAGAGGTTCTATTTGGCATCTGCTCCTTAAGAATGTTTAGATGTTTAATAATTATCATAATGTTTCCTCTTCATATTAGCACTACATCACTAGCAATGTCGCCCATATTATATCATCCTAAACTTCAGCAAAACAGATCTTGACGGATGGCAGCATGAATTCCTAAAACGTAATCTTCAAAAGGCTATTTTTACATGTGGTTTTCCATAGACGGTCAAATCGCACGAATAGCCTGAGAAATTCAGATGTGCTGTTATATAACTGCCAAATGTCCAGTCCACGGCATGCTGGGTAATCTGATAATGCAGTCAGATGAGCTCGTCTCTTCCTATTGTTTATCCACAAAACAGGAAGGGTCAGCCAAAATTCCTACGTCTGACTTCAGCCTAGAATAAACAAACTCGCATATAATAACAGCAATAAAACTCAATCAAAACACTCGATTGGGATCATCTCCTCTGTGCATTTGATGACTGTATGAGACACTTAACCTGTAAGGAATCTCCACAGAAAGCTCATGTACATTACACAAATACATACTGTTTCCAGAATAAGGAAATGAGACAATGAATAACACTTATCATGCACAAAAGAGCCAATAATACCTTCCGCCTTCCAATTGATGACCTATCAACATCACCTCGACCAGCATATCACAGCTGTACAGTCAAGGCCTGATCTAATGCCTGGAAGCGAGAACAAAATGAGTCATAGATAAAATAAAACCACACAAAAGTATGGCAGAATGTGAATCCCACCTGGCAGACACTAAAATCACCTACAGTCATCGCTTTAAATAATAACCACAACATTTCCATCCTCTGTGTTGGAGTGAGAATGCACATCTTTGGCCAGTGTTGACTCTTTAACTGTTATAGCGCTTCCAGAATCCAGAGAGACGGAGGCTGATAAGACTGAGCCCTACCTCAGGCAGGACCCACAGTGAGACTTACATCACTTGAGCTCTCCGTTACAAATGGGATCCATGAGGGAAGTGCTGATAGGGACCACCAACGTGTTTAGCTAAGGCCAAAGCTTGGGGGAAGGGGGTTATGTAATAAAACCCTCAAAGAAAACAAACAGACTCCAGAAGTTCAGGCCAACAGAGAGCAAACCAGAACGAGTGTAAGGTCTCATATGCAAAAACCCAGATTGACATTACATATATATATACTATCCATGACTTTACCAAGATCTTTCCTGTCATTTGTGATTACAAATGAATGGATTATATGTCATTAAAACCTTTTTTTACATTTCAAAAGAAGTCATCAAAGGTTATTTTATTTAATTGACAATGCAGAATAATATTCTACTATACAAACATCCTTTAATTTTCAGAACTTATATTGAAGCCAGTCTGCCAAAATGACAGCTTGTGAAATGTACGACTTTATGATGTAATAGTGTGAAGAAGAAGATCAATGGCTGCTGCTTCTACTTTGCTGCCTACTTAGCCCCACTGATTCACGCAAAAAATGTAAATAATGAACATGCAGATCTACACATAAAACAATAAAGATAATCCAAAGACAAGTTTTGCAGTGCAAAGTTGTGGAAAAACATTCTTTGCATTGCCTTTGTCACTGGTCCTAACATTACGAAAAAGGTAAAGAAACTTTACATTTAATGAAGATCCAGACCACATCAGCAAGTACGCGGTACTTTGTTTACCTAATTTTGAACATAAAAACAAACAAGGCCCAATTCTATGAGAGACTTTCAAAAAGATTGAAACTGAAAGACCATGCTGTGCTGATTGTATTGGATTTGACAGTAATGTCGCAACAACTGTGAGTAACTGTGTTTATTACATTGTCACTATTGCTTTGTCTGTTACTACACATATTTTGATGAGAGCTTTAGTGTTTTAACCTAAAACACAGCAGTGTCTATTTATTAATGATGTACGCTTTCAAACATACATTTATTAGCCAATCATAGCATTGGGTGTTAACTTACAAGTCTACAATCCATGAAGCCTATTCAAAAGTAGCATTCTGATGAGGGGGGTTAAAACATAAATAGCCTATCTATATATCTAAATTATGATGTTTTTTTAGACCAGTTCTGATAAACACAATCAAAAATATCCATATAGTTTGTTTCCATGTAAGAGCAGCAGCTCATATCCCATTGGACAGTTAGTACTTTTTTCTTAGGCAAAAAATCTGAAAATGTCAACAGGAAAACTATCACCAATATAAGACACCTCCACAGAGGGCAGCTTGTGTCAGTCCTGCTGCATTGATCACCAGTTTGAGATACAGTCCTATACTGGCAGGAAGTTGCCATGAAGTCCCATGGGAAATTTACCTCTGAGTCAGACGCCCTGGGACATACTGATTTACAGCAGGTATCTGGTGCTACACATCACAGCTATAGAAGAATGACCTGCTGACAAGATCGACTTAAACCAACACAAATGTCATGACTGGTTTATGTTGGTTTAGTATTACTTCCTGCATAGCCTGGAGTTTAACAGTAAAAAATGTGAAGCAAAAAAACATGATTTGTCTAATGAAACTGATTGACTAAACACTTTCAGTTGTTTCAATTTTTGTATCAACCACTTGTTTAATACCTACTGAGTGTGCATTGCCTTCAAAAACCTCTTTAAATGAGGTCAAATATTTAACCATCAGGCTAATACCCGGCACAGAATGCATGGCTGAATAGATGAGGACTAAGGTAGTGTAAATAGGGATAACTGAATGGTTCAGCCAAATTCGCAAAAACACTTTTGCACCAACCATATGGACAGAACTGTGATGTCTGATGCACTCAGGTCTGCACCAAAAGCATCTTAGAGTGTGAGTAAAAAGAGGAAACCCAGCCTGAGGATGTGTTTGTTGTGTGCTGAACATGTGCACACGGACACTGTGTTCTTGGCTGGACAAATTTAATCAAGTTCACCTCAGAGCAGTGAACTCACAAACCCCACGAAGAACCCTATTCTTTACAGCTCCCGGCATGACCTCTCCAGACACAACAAGCATCCCTCAAATCCAGCAAATGATTAGTTAGACAGGGTAGCGCTTTAGTATAGGGAACGGTATCAACTAGCTGCTTATTAGCACAGCTATTATTAACATATTGTCTGTTTATTAAAACTGATAAAGCACATATTCTGCATGACCATATTCTACAATCCCTAAAGCTACCCAATACCTAAATAAGCTCTTCCATCATAGCTCTTCTAATCAAAATATTTATTTCAACCCAGTTGCATGGCAGGTCGTGATTATATCACGAAATTAGCATTTAATCTAGTTATTCGTCAGGGACACGATTATTTCGTTATTTTCTTAAGTCCAGCAAGTTTGTAAAACTAGGATGCATCTATTCATTCTGGACTTACGAAAATAGAGGAATAATCGTGTCCGTGCCATGAAAAAAAAAAACGTGCGAATGTTGAATCAAACGTTGAATAAACGTTTTTATTCAAAGGCATAGAAGCAAAACGGTCTGTTTAATTTTAAAAGGGTGGTTCTCTCAAAAATGACAATTCATGTCACCATCTACTGACCTTCATTTCATTCCAAACCCTAGGATTTTCATTCCTCTTCAAAACACAAATGAAGTTATTTTTAATAAAAGATATGAGTTTTGTCAATCTCCTGAAAGTCCAAATAATCCAAAGTTATCAAAAGCTCCAAGGAGGTCATTGAGGCCCCATAAAAGCAATTCATATGAAGATATTTTGGACATAATGGACATAAATCACATCACTTCATAAAATTGGGAGTCACATTGATTACTGTACTGTACTGTTCTGGAAAAAGAACCCTTGACTAACATCATCAAGTCCATTGCTTAGGAAATATAATGCAACAGTGTTGCTGCTTCATCATTATAATCACAATTTATGACTTTTAATAACTGTAGAAGTTGCTGATCATGATGAATTCTCCAAATGCAGTAATTATCAGTGGTGAAGGCCCGGCTTGACTTCAGCATGACTGTGTGTGTAAGGTCAGAGATAAGCAGAGATGATATTCTCACAGCAGGGAAGAGGTGCCAGCTCACAGGAATGTGTTCACTGGAGCAAAAGTTTCTGAACGGCCACAGGCTGGCATACAAGTCTCCTCCCCCACATAAACCCCCACCATCACAGCAGCCGGGCATCAGGCCAGACATCTGGCACTGAAGCTCCCTCATACCTGCTGCCTGACTGTGTCCTGCTGTGACCCCGAGTCCTCCAAACACACACACGCTTCATCTCGAAACCCACTCAACCCCCAACACATGACCTACCATGATAGCTTAATGCTAACTGGCAGTTTGGGGAAAAATAGCATCAAAGAATTAAAATAACTGAGTAATAAGACTAATGTGAACTTGCAAGGATCACACAAACACAGAAACATTTTATCTGAATTATACTTATAACGTAGAAGCATTCAAAATGACAAGGACTATTTGGATAAATATAATTTTTGGTATACTGATATACTAACAACTTGAGCCAAACTCTGCATTTATCGGAGAATATTTGGTAACACTTTAGAATAGGAAACTCTCAGTCACTATGACTTTCCTTTCAATAAATTACTAATCTGCTGCATACTAATAATTAGTAAGGTACAGTAGGTGTTAAGTTTAGGTATTGCATATGATTAGAGATAAATAATAAGGCCTTAGTATGTGATAAATTGATACTAATGAATGGATAATACTCTACTTATATGCAAGCAACTAGTTGTGAAACCTGTCCTCCAACCAATACGTTTGAATAAGTTGTTTTTCCAAATCCCTGAAATACAACCCATCAAAGCATATACTACAATTGTGCTTCTATCTGCAACAAAACTTATAATACAATGATATATAATCATGTGCTCATGGGTTTGATCCCAGAGAACGCAAGTGCTCATTAAATATATATGCACTATAAATCACAATATTTCTGAAAGGGGTAGGTTTATTAGTGAGTTAGGTGTGGTGATTTGTATGAATTTACATCTAGTAAAATATGTACAAATTACCATGAGATTGGTGTAAAAAGTCCACTTAGTTGGAAAGTTAGTACGATGAGTGATTTATCAAAAAAAAAGTGTAGCCTTAAAACAGATTATAACGACATTTAATCAGTATGACAGAGTTTTATTTGTGATTTATTTTTTCTTTGCTATTTGTGTTGACATAAAGGTCAAAGGACAACAGGGCGCCCAAAACTGCGATTCAAAGACATCTGTAAGAAGGATATGAAGCAGTGTTCCATCAACTCCAACTCATGGGAAAGTCAGGCAGATGACCGCCCAGCCTGGAGGCTCACAGTCAGGCATGTGTTGAGGTATACAAGGCTGCTATAACTTAAAGACCTAATTCACATATTCTATAAATTGGCACATCCGATTTTCTATGTTTACATACTTTAGCCATAACTGACTGTTTTCTGTGACAGTTTTTGCATTATTTTGTGCAATATTTTCTCTGGTCAAGTGTGATATGAACTAGAGGCCTGCATTAAGGCCCGGGGTCCCGACTTTTTTACGCCCCTCGGGCCGGGCTTCAGGCCAATTTTGACGTCATGGTTCAGACGCAGGTCGGGCCTCGGGCCTGTTTTTGTCTTCTCCTTATTTTTATATTTTACACATCCATCAATTAATTAATAGTCCACTAATATGAACATAATTAATTTAAAAAAGCATCTATTGAGAGATGGGTTATTGTGTGTGCACTTTAGGTTTGTTTTTTTGGTAAGCAGCCATGTAATTTGGCTAAATAAAATCTTTCAGATATTCCCAGTGCATGTGGCATGCTGACCTGTGACGTGAAGTCTGTCTCCGCTGACCTCGATCTTGAGGAACAGTCTTCCTCTGCGTTCAGTGTGGTCAGTCCCGCACAGACTTGGCACATTCATCACACACTGCTTATGAACGTTCATGTCACAGGCTGAGAAAAAGAGACAAACATCTGTAAACACTACAGGACATAATAAAGTCAATATAACATGACCTTCACAGCCCAATGTCCTTACACTGCTAAAAAAAAAACCTGCATATGCTGGTTAGTTATGTTATGAAGTGTGGATGCTGGTTTAACCTGGCAAAAGACCATCATAAACAAGCAAATGGCCATCTTAAACCAGCATCCCAGCTTCTAACCAGCATATGTTTTTTTTTTTTAATAGGGTCCACAGTCTTTATACAGTTTTTATACAGGGTTTGATTTCATATATAATGAATTTACTTAATTGTAATAAGTTGTTTAAATCAACAATATCAATTTAACATAATGGCTCCCATCTTCTCCTCTTTTTTCTACCCAGGCTCATCTACTTACATTTCTGCAAAACTCAGAAAATGCAGTATCCAGTTGGAGTGAAAACTTTTTTTTAAGTGAGTAAAACAATTATTTCTTTTCACACAAAGTATGATTTTATCCACATTTGAGTCACATTATCATATTCACATGTAAGGGTTTTCTAACATAGTAAGTTTGCTCGGTAACTCTCGCTCTCGGTGTTGCACTTGTGAAGTAAAGAGCTCTTGTATGAATCTCATGAAACTACGGTTCAAGACAACAGCTCAAACTAGCATTTAAGGAAGTTTAAATATTAGGGTTGCTTCATCGAAAGTGTTTTAATATCACACAATATTACACTTCACGTGTTACCCTTTGGAGGATATAATCAGGAGACATGGTGTAAACTTTCACTGTTACGCTGATGATACTCAGCTCTATATTTCTTCTCAGCCAGGTGAAACACACCAAACTGAGAAACTTGGATGACAAGTGTAGCATTTAATCCAGTCCACAAACTATTTGATACATTTAGCAAATGTTAACAATCTTTAGTCCAACCCAAGAGATTCACCAACCCAAGAGATAACTCAAACTGCAAATACGAGTGTCTTTGTAACCTTCCACAAAAGGCTATTAATAAGGCAAACCGGGTCTTTGATTTCCATGGCAACTAACTGATAAAGACTTGTTTATTGCTTGAAGGAATGTGAACAAAGCTGAAAACACAATGGACTTTTCCCTAAAGTAATTCACAGGAAAACTTTCTTTGAGTAAACATATATCCTGCAGGTCATAGTGTATATTGTAATTGTGCCTGTAAATTGCCTTGAGTATCATAGACTGTTTTATGCATGTTTACGGCAGATCACGAGCATACCTCACCTCATAGATCAACACATTCTGTGTTTGGTATCTAAGGACTCGTCTTCAGATGCTCCAATTGAGAGTGTATGTTATAAGTTGATGTCTTTGCAACATTCAGTGTTTTAAGAATCTGTTCTAATTTGTATATTGATTCACCAATCCGGTGTATATGCAAATTAACATGTTAGGAACAAAGAACCA
>JAUCMT010000154.1:6150111-6194227 GCA_032357475.1 Enteromius thamalakanensis | reverse complement strand
GTCCCTTGAAAAGATATAATAAAATATTTACAAAAATGTGAGGGGTGTACTCACTTTTGTGAGATACTGTATATATAATAAAATACATCAAATTTGTTGATAATTTTATTTTTAGTGTTATTTTTATGTTTATTTCAACTCAGGATTTTAACTCATTGAATGAAGACTACTTGTAACTTGATTTTTATATACTATTTTACTATTACTATTTACTACTGTAGTATTGCATATAAGATAAATATCATGTAGATATTATGTTATAATAGTATTATAGCATTGTATTACATTAAGTATTATAGCTCCTCTATAGAATGTATTGGAATATATAAAAGATGAAAATATAAAAAATGAGACTGGCATTTTTGAGAATTGGAAATACATTGGAGTCAAGGGTGCAAGTCAAAACTAAGCCTGAAATATTATGCTTAGTATAATGTTATAAAAAATTATGTTTTATGTAAATAACATAAGACTATCTAATAAACAGATCACAGCACATATCTATGTAAGGCAGTTTTGTGGTGTGGTGCTACTTAACAGCTTGGTTCTGCTGTCTTCCTCTAGCTAAACCAGCACCAATTCAACACTAACCAACCACAATCAGTCTAGATCAGTAGGGCTTATCAGATGTGCAGGGATTTTCAAACCCGTAATGGAGGTCAGCTCCATGGATGGCTGAGTGTCGGTGACCTCTATCACGATGCTGGTGTTGAGGGAAGTCTTATCCTGATTCAAACATCCATGGTTGTTATTATCGGTCTCGCTGGAACTCAAAGTTGCCTGTGGGGACTGCTGGAGGGTGCTGTCAGTGAGCTGCAGAGTTGCAGGTTCTGAGTCCTGGGGTGGGTTTTTGCGAGGAGAATTGGCTGGTTTGGTTTCTGATGATTCAGAGTTGTCTGGTTTGTTCTGCCTGTGGAAGAGGAAAAGTCAACAGCAGAATCTTTCTCACAAGTCTTCAAACAAAGAATACTGTGTACTTGACTATGAAAAATAGAGATGTGAAATTAATGTAAACTGTCACCATGAAGTTATGTGAACAGAGCGGTTTAGTCATGATGTCAATTTGCAGATCAACCTTAAAGGCCAATTTGCAAGTTTCTTCACAAAGTTCTAATGGGTTTT
Organism: Enteromius thamalakanensis; assembly: GCA_032357475.1. Lineage (NCBI taxonomy): Eukaryota > Metazoa > Chordata > Actinopteri > Cypriniformes > Cyprinidae > Enteromius > Enteromius thamalakanensis. The sequence goes on along the minus strand of JAUCMT010000154.1, from coordinate 6,193,105 downwards.
TGAAACAGCAGGGTTTGATTTATGAGTAAAATAAGGTCTGTGGAGGAATAGTTCACTCAGAAATAATTCTGTCATTAATTACTCACTCTGATGTCGATACAACCCCTTAAGACATTCATTCATCTTGAGAACACAAATTAAGATATTAATGAAATCTAAGAGCTTTCTGACCCTGCATATACAGAAACATAGCAAGGACATCAATAAAATAAACCCAAGCTCAGAAAGCTCTTGGATTTAAAATATAGAAATATCTTAATTTAGATTTAAAAAAATGTCTTAACTTGTTTTGCAAAGACAAACAAAGATGTTATGGGTTTGGAATGACACGAGGTTAAGGAATTAATGACACAATTTTGGGTGAAGTATGCCTTTAACATGACTGAATTTTCAGAATCTTCACTGTCACTTAATCATTCAGGAATCTTTATAATATGCTGATTTGGTGCTCAAGAAAAAATTCTTATTATTATCAATGTTGATGTCAGCTGTGCTGCTTAATATTTTTGTTGAAATAATTATGCACCATTTTATTAGCCTGGCTTCTGTGACTATAAAGCTGATAGGAGCTTAATCTGGCCAAGCTACCTTACTACCCGCATTCTGGGAGGTGGGCTTAACCTGCGTCCATCAGATGCCTCTGTATACTGGACGAATCTACAACCAATCAGATCACTTATTCCAATGACGTATGCGTAGCGACGGAACCTGTACACACCGTAACCAATTTAGCTACCTTCATTAAAGCAGTAGGAAAATGTCTTTACTAACTTTAATTACTTCTGCTCCGTTTTCAAAGAAAACCTGTCATGAAAACAGCTGCAACAGCAGAGTCGAATGATTGGTGCTGCACGGTACACGCCATGTTTGAAAGCCGGTATGGTTTTGGGTCGCAGAACTGCTGCGTCATCGCGTTACACCCGCCTCAGTCGTGCCGGGAGGAGGGGAGCTTGTTTCTCATTGGTTCCCATTTTTTTTAAAACGGAAGTGCTCTAAAACGGCAGCTTTGCCAGACTGACTTTGCTCACAAAATTGAATGTAGCGTCACAGGAAGTATGGGTGGGCCCAGGCTACCATTTTATAGGATTTTTTGATGAAAAGGAAGTTACAAATTTTTATTTAATTTTCTTAAACAAATTTTTAACAATTAACTTGGCCTTGCTAAATAAAAGTATTACTTTCTTTACAAAAACAAGATACTGTTCCCAAAGGGTTGAACAGTGGTGAATATAAATTGATAAAATTATATAAAATCAAAAGAATTAAACAAACTACCTCTGTTCAAGCACTCTGCCATCTGGATTGATCTCTCCATCATTCTTTGAATCCTTTTCATCTCCCTCATTCCCTGGTCTTTGTTCTCTACTGTCAACTCCACCATCTCCTAGTTGTGGCTCTTTACACCTGGCTTCTGTGTAAGGTTCACGTTGACGTAGGCGTCGGGGCCTGGGCCCCATATCTGGAGTCAGCATGTCCCCCTGCGCAGGAGGCCTGTACTTACGGACCGCCCGTTGCCGCCTGTTTCCATTCAGTCTGGGGCAATGGTTGTTGATGTCCAGAGTGCCCTCGGGTGAGGTCTTTGATTCAGATGGCTCTGTCAGGGGTAGGTTCAGCGTCACTGGAGGTTCAGGGAGGGATATGTCCGCAGGCATTGGTGGCTCTGGTATTGGAATAGCTAAAGGGGGTTCAGGAATATGAATAGGCAGAGCTTGCTCATCCACAGGCATGTCCATAGGCATAGGTGGCTCTAAGGTAGCCTCTGGCAGGGTGGTGGTTGTTGTGGTCTCGATGGCTCTCCGCTTGCTGTTAGATGGAGATATTCCAGGTTTCTTGTGGTGATGACAGCCAGGTGGTCCATCATGCTCCTCACTCGGACTGCTGAAAAGGATCTCACGGCTGGACATCTGTCTGTGTCGACGTAACTGGCTGGTCCTCTGCTCCCAAACTGACATGGTCAATCTCCTCCTTCTCTCTCTCCTGGACATGAAAGAGTTAGAGGCATTGAGTGGACGAGTATCAGCCAGACTCTCTGAATCCTCAAAGGAGTAGGCCGCACGGCTCCGGTGAATTGCCCGTTTCCTGTACAGGTAGGGCCTCCTCCTCCTCCTAAGGAAAAAGAGAGAGAACACACAATAAGACTGGATGCCAAACTAAATGTTTCAACATCCATGCCACAACAATTATTAACATTAAAATTATCACTGAGCAGAACAAAACCCTTTCTACCCTTCTGAAAAGACCAGCTTTGTCCAGTGGTTCTCAGTTGGTTTCGCTTTAGGACTTATTACAATGGACATCAAGTGACATAAAAAAACAACTGTACAACATTAAAATCAACCAAATCTACTGTATGATTTATTGTTTGTTTGTTTAATCCTTTTATGAATATTAATCTGACGTTTTACTACTCTCAAACATTATTGACTTTAAAATTTATTATTACAACCATGAGCTATTTTGGTCCATTAAAATGAACAATTTACTGTAAGTTTAACATTACCTCTCCAGTTCTACAATTTCAATGTACTCATGCTCTTAGCAGACAATAATTCATTGGAATACACTTATACCAAGTGACAGATAAATTTGCACCCAGTTAGATTTTCATTAGACAGATGACAAAAATATTTCCTTTCTATTAAATGAGAACTATATTAATTAAATGAATAATAAGACTATTTACATTGCTATTCTAAACATATAATATTTGTTGATGTTTAGTGTAGAAAACCTGTGACCCACCAGTCGAGAACCACTGGCTTAGACCATTCAGTTGACAGCTGGTTCATCAAGAACATTTTAGTTAGTTAAGAAATATGTAGGGCACCAGCATAAAAAAAACAACATTGCAGTGACCAAGTGTACTGGTCAGGTCAGCAGGGTAGCTGAATATCAGAATATTTAACAGAATGCTGTTAAACAGGCACTCTGCAACATGTGGTAGAAAGGGTCCATTAATTTTGTTTTCATGACTTTGTATTTTTGTGTGACTGGAATTCATGATCCAGCTTGTAATGACAGCAGAGATGGAAAACAACTGGATAGAGTTGCAATATTAAAGTGAAAAACAAAACAGCGAAACTGGAAATAGAGTTGATTCAGAATGGGGAGAGAAAAAAGAGTGCAGGAAATATCGTTGCAGGAAACTGACAAATCAAATTCCAAACAAAGATCAGACTTGAAAATGTGAAATCAGACGTTTGATAGAGATGGTGGAACAGAAAGCTTCACCCAGATAGATAAATTAGGCGGTGCTGAATGTTAAAATTGAAATAAACAGACTATTACTTACTGGTACTTGTACTCTTGTGTGGTCCGTGTAATCAATGAGCGATTGGTTGAAAACAAGACATTAGTGCTTTCGAGAACAAGGACAAAACAAGCCAAGCATCACAGCCCAAAAAGTAAAGACTAAAGCTGAGACAAATACTGTTTTTAGTTGTATTTCAATGCTTTGCTAAAGCTAATTTTAAAATTTTATTTATTTTTTATTTTTTTCATTTTCTTTAGATGTATTTATACAATTTCTGATCAGAAAATAAGTTAAACAAAGTTTTTTTAACATTAAAAAGAAAAGAAAAAAGTTTTGGGCTGCGTAGCAGGGCAGCAAAGCGTCACATGACAACATGATGGTAATTATATTAGATAAGAAGCAACAAATACAGTTTTCTGGAACATTTTGAAATGCTGAGACAGTAAGAAACATGGCACAGATATAAGACATATATAAATGGGATCCATATGCATAAGCACACAATATTAGAAAGAGAGAGCACCCTGATTCATTTCTTTAGTAGTCAACGGGTCATTCATATGCATTTCCCAGGGATGCCTTCCATAGTTGTCATGCTAACTGAAGACATGCATTCATTTCCCGGTTATCATCAAGCAGTTTCGGACATGCTGCAACAGCCTATTTTACTGTGAAGTAAACATGCAAGATCCAAATGCCACAGGCCACAATTTCCAGTCTGAGTTCACTGACAACCAGCTCTCACATTATTTCCCAAAATGCAGTAGAGAAGAGACCCTGTGGTATTCACATCATACCAATTTATTCTGACAAAGGCATGGCCTCCATTGCCTTATACAGAATCTTGTTTGTTTGGTTTTGTTTCCAGTAATTGGCCAGCAAACATGTATTTTATTAGTCTCTCATCATTCAATAATGACATTAAAGCCTCTTTTCTATACAATGACATCACAAACATTGGTTACTACTTATTCAAATTGCAAGCATGACTAAAAAAAAGTATATATATATATATATTACAACAAATGTTTTCACAGGGTCCAAAGATAACACTTGCCAAGCACCAACTGAGGAAACCAAATTTGCCAATGGCTAGCAACTATAAAAAATGATCTAAGAACTGTAAGAATGTTCTCTCATTAAGCTGCCAAATTAATATAATAGAAAGAAAATCACGATGTAGCTTAACATATCCATGACAGGTGCAAGATGAACACTGACTCATTTTGTACATGATACTATAAATAATGCTGTTTGTGCTATTTGCCACTAATAGGCGAGGTAAACTTAACTTAAATTAATCAACATTAGGGATGCAACAATGCATGTAACAAGTCAGTTCAAGAGCAATAAAAATAAGCTACAATTTCAGTTGATCGAATTGAAAAGTGAAAGTCAAATTTCAAATTCTGAAATGATACCTAATTTAGAAAAAAAACTGCTCATGCAGCATGTATGCAGAATCTTTGTTTAGACTTTAATTAAAATTAGCTGGCCCCTAATATTAATTGTAAGCAGCACAAGCAAATCCTTAGTGTGTTTATATAAAGATATTTCATTTGTTTGAATGATTTGTTTATATGATTTTGTAATTCTGCAGCATTTTATCCAGCGGTCCCAGTAGAGTGAGGTTTTTGTAGGCAACAATTATTTTAGAATTTTTGCCTTTACTGTTTCCATGGCGAGGCGTCTTGATTGTCAGGTGACACACTGTGAGCACAATAACGCTGTATGACAGCTGTTTTTTATTTTTAAATATTGACAAACCTGCTTACTGTGTCATAAACAATCTAATATTCTGATTCACAAATGTGTTTAAATAAGTGTGTTTTGTCATTTAAACACCTTTATAAATGATCGTGATCTGTAACATGAGATAGTGCTGCTATGCTTGTTCGTGTCATAGTTCAGAGACTCCTATCAGTCAGATTTACAAAACGCAAAAGTTTCTCCCAAAATACATGTAGGTAACTGGCTGGTGAACTGGGTGAAGAATAGAGTGAAATTTATAGTTCCCCATCAGTCGAGTCACTCCGACGTTACATATGGGAACTTGCATGAGAGACCAATTTGTGTATTAAGAAAAGGCCAATGAATATTAGTGTGCATTTAATTACAGCCAGGTGCACCTTATCACTACGTGAGTATAAGAGGGCATGGATGTAATGCACTTGCAGCTTTTCGCTTCAGAGCCTTACTGCAGTGTATGCTTTGTCTTGTCTGCAAGAAGACAAAGAAAAGGAAGGAGAAATCTGGAGAGTTCCTGCGAGTTCATGCTCTCTCACTTGTTGTCGGCAAGGACTGGGCAGCTGATCAATGAGACCAACGGGCTGGTAGCCTTTTTAAAGGCTTGAGCAAGTCAGCCTTTGCTCACCAGCGAGAGTTCTTTGGGATGACGATCTGACCATGCACTTCTGGGTGCGCGAGTTTCCTCACCTCTTCATACGGCCACGAGTGCTGCCTCACATGTCTGGGCCGGGAGCATGCGAGCATTGTGAGCGCATGACCATCGCTAAGCAGGGCACCTCAGGGCTCGTCCACAAGAAGTCATGTCCTTCCCGTAGTAGTTTGGGAAGTCATAAAGGTTTCTGTTTCGGTGAGGAGTGGGATCTCACAGTGACTGTGCAGAATATTCCGTCGGGCAGAAAGGCCCCGCGGTGGTCTCGTCGTGGAGCAGTGCGCTGCCCTGAAAGCCACCGGGCCGATCGTCTCCTTTGGGGCACCTCAGGAGGCTGAGATGTCATCCACAGCATCAGAGGGAGAGTTGGGCAGCACTGCATGTGCCCTTGGTCAGGTGATGTCCATAGTAGTGGCTCAGGAGCGGCGCCTTTGGCTGAAACTGGCACAGATGGCCAAAGGCAACAAAGTTATCTTTCTCGACACCCCCATCTCCCAGGTCGTCTAGAAGTTCTCTGCAGTGCAGCAGCGTCCCCCTGCGGCACCCATACCTTCTGCTCCGTCCCCCGCTGAGCCACACAATGCTAGGTTAGCTGCATGGTGAGGGACGCCGCCAGCACCTCAGGGCCCCGCCAAAAACACCCGCAATAAAAAGTGCCACTAAGACTACACGAAGGGCGATTGGTCTCTCATGTGAGTTCCCATATGTAATCTACGTAACCTTAGACGTTACTTACACTACAGTATGTGTATCTGATATGAATAAAATACATTGGCAAATAAAAATGTTAATGGATTGTTGTTGCCATAGACATCTGTGTGTATTTTACAAGGTTAAATTACATTTTGTAAAAAAAAAAAAAAAAGGTATAAATAAAAATACATAAAATTGTATTTTAAAATCTGTATCATACTGTAAATCAAATTGCATTGTAAGTTAGGTGAATTGTTACATCCCTAATTGTCTTACAAATCATGTTTCTCTTATTACTTGCCATAGACAAAAAGGTGTAGCAAAAAGTTATTTTGGACCCTGCTTTTACATTTCTTGACTGAAAACTTCACACTTGACTTCTTCCCCTTTTAGTCACAGTGCGTAATGGGTTCAGGAAGCACCCTATATATCACCTCCAGCATTAAATAGCATGTTAGCAGAGGTGATTCCATGCTTACAGGGATTTTCATGATATATAACCACTGTCAATTCAGCATCCAAACTCACTCAAGTCACTAAATGTATTGTATGTTCTATCAATAAAAAAGAAAAAAAGATTGCTTCTAAAGCATCTATAATCAATCAAGAGATGTAAAGGTGATTGGATTGTAAAGTTAAGGACACACTACGACTGGTCATCCCAACTTGCACATGCTCAGCTCCAGAAATCTGACATCACATATCCATGCAGTGTTAAATTCCCAAAATCACAGAAAGATGCATGTGTGTATAAACTCCATTTATATAAACTTTTATAAGTGGGTTAGCCTCACTTCATCTTAGTCTCTTCTGTTCTTGCAAAGGATATGACATAAGACTACATATCCAAGCTGACCAGTGTAAAGGCATTCAAAACTCTGTAATTATCTTTTTGATGGGAACAAAGTCGTCTCTATGACAACATAATAGACTCATCCCTGCACAGACTGGGAAGCTTGCCGGTTGCTATGACAACTTGCTGTTGATTTTGAAGCAAATTATTGTGCTTCAAGAATAAAGAGGCCCAAAAATCCCTACGCAATCAACCGAAAGAACATTGTGTACAACCTTCAACAATGGTAAATAATTTTGTTGGTCTGCCTCTCGCAAACTAGCTGGGAAAGCATAACCATGAAAGTCGCAATACTTTTTCTTTACTGTAACTGTGTAGCATTTGATTTAAATGGTACAGCATTAAAGACATATCTGTACATACTCTTGCAACCGTACAGCTATGTCCCTGTAGACTCAAACTAGCTTGTGCATCTAGGTCAATTTGGCCAGGTACTGAAGCTGCGAAGTCCTTCAGGTATACTTCACAGACATGCCAATTGATAGGTCTCTGAAACCAGACTAAAATATCTCAGACGTAACACTTGTGTTAGTAGTGTTAGTTGGTATGTTAGCATCTCTTGTGAGAGGGCAAATGAGCAGGCAAGGGTGTACTTGTTTCACTTACTCTGAGGACATGAAAGAGGACATGGGCCCAACCTCCTTGGCTTTCTGCAGGGCATGTTTCTGATTAAACGCCGCCTCCTCCTCCTCTTCATCCTTTGGAACAGCAAGGCGTTTTTGGTTATACAATTGCCTCACAAATCCTTCAGCATATAAAGCTAAAAGAACCTTGCTGGATATACCTTTGTGAGCTCCTGGGCATTGGCCAAATTGTCAACAGCGATAGCCAAAAAGACGTTGAGAAGTGTATCTGACCATTTTGTTAAGGATTTTGGCTCAAAACAATGAGCTATACAGCAATAACCACCAAAATTAAGAAGAGGTGACTTAACTACCATAAAGCATTATGCAATCAGCAAAGAGTTTTCAAGTAAACATGCACTAATCTTATAAGCTTAGCAATGTCAGGCAAATAAAAAGCAAGTGACATTTTATAGAAAGAGCAGAGAAAATTGTAAAGAAAAATCATGAACAGAAGAAAAAGGAATGCTTCTTAAAAAGGAAATAAGACGAATTTTGATTTTGTGTTTACTTAAAAATGAATGAAGACCTTTTGAAGAATATCACAAACACACACTAGGCAGTGCTGGTTATGGATAGAGGAAGAATCAATGTAGGATACAATTTCCGAAGAGAGTCAGAACAATGAAGTAGACAGATGACCACATCCCTGACTTCACGCCACCTTGAGACCGGATACCATTGTACATGACTTCATTCCAGTCCTCGCCAGTGAGAATCTAGAAATATAGTGAACTTATTTCAGGTCCACATGGAATCTAACTTCACAGAGAGCTTCCAATATTTCAGCAGAATAATTTGACAGATGCCGCGGCTTGCATATCTGTCCATCAAATATTTTAGCTAATCCGATAATGCTTTCTGCTATAAATAAAAGGAATAACATATTTTGCCAATAATATTTCTCCCACAAATTTGCCACAGAAACGAAATCCACAAATGTATTTTTGGTCTAAAAGTTTTTTTTTTTTTTATCTTTATAAAGTGAAGATAGATAATGTTTTGTGACTAACTATGTTTTTGTTCTTTGCCCTAACCCTATTTCCTCTCTATCTGTGCAATTAAATCTTGGTCTAATTAATTAGTCTTCTTTCTAAACCATTACTCACTAAGAAACATCCGGACTCTAGCATTATACTCAGATTACAACTGCATGAAATCTTACTTGAAACACTGTCATGATGGCTGCTGGAAAAGTGTCAAAATTAGTGGGCGTGTAGTCTTCAAAGATGAACCTGTAAAGAAAAAAAAAACTGTCTTTGCAAGCCATTTTATTCAAAATGTGTATGGACAGGTTACTGAATAATAGATTATTTGCTTTTTTCCAACTGGCTGAACCTAATCTATTTTCTATTGTCTTGTTACATCTGTCACACACAGTTATAGTTCCACTTTGAAATTTTATGTTATGGGTATAGTTAAGTCAGGATTAAAGCAAGCTGAAGATATAACAAGACCAGCTCATAACTACGATTGTAGCATAAAGAAATTTTCAGTCAGAAATCCAAATTTAAAACTGTCCACGGGCGCTGTCTGTGCTTAGACTGATAAGATGTTACCTTCCACCAAAAAGTTGCATGCCCAGAAGTGCAAAGACCACAATGAAGAGGAAAAGCAGGAAGAGCAAACTGATAATAGACTTCATGGAGTTCATCAGAGATACAACCAGGTTCCTCAGGGATGCCCAGTACCTTATTAACATAAATACAGCATCTCTGAGTTAAACATGGACATCAAGAACTGAGCAATGACATCACATGTCAATAAGTAGATTATTCTCTCCACAAGGGCAAACAAACCCAAGTAGCTATTCCAGGCAAGCTTGCACTTACTTTGTGATCTTGAAAATTCTCAACAACCGCAAGGCGCGCAGAACGCTGATCCCAAAGGATGTGCCAGGTCTGAAGAACCCCCAAAGCACCTCAAAAATGCTGCCCACTATCACCTGGAAGCAATTCAGGAATTCAGATACATGACACATTCATGACACAATATGACTAATAATTTAGGACCTCAGATATATGCAAAAATCAAATTTTTTAAGTGTGATACAGATATTTAATGTGGTTAAAACCATCTACTTTTCACGTTACATTAATTGTATGCCATGTAAAACATGAGATTTACTCACTTACTAATAATCTGTATTCATGGAAAGGGCCTGCTACAAGCGTTCTGATTAAATTAAAGATTAGCCAATAGATAATCTTTATATATTGACACAGTCCAGAACTAAAACTGAATTTTAATTAAATAAAGCTACATATTGATATTCAGTGCTGGGTCCTGTATTAAATTTACATAGAAATTAGAGTCATGTTCATAGTGCTCAGTGGAGAAGCATGACTTCTCCACTGAGATCAAATTAGATATATTTCTTTGCACTACTTTTATCTTTCATGATAAAAAAAAAATATATCACAAACACTCATATTTGGAGTCACCACCTTGATCCTTTTTGACACTTCTTCATCTTCATTTCAAAGACGATTATGGGAAGGATGACAGAAACACACTTACCCCAAAATCAAAGCAGTTGAAGGATGAATGAAAATAGAGTCTGGGTCCGAGTCCATACATCTTAAGAAACATCTCTGTAAGAAACAGGCCCAGAAACAGGAACTCTGCGTAGTCTGCAGTAGAAAGGAATCACTTTAAAGTTAAGACTATTGATCATGTATGGCAGCATATCCATTGAGAGAAAAGTTTCATTTTGCTTGTGGTCTTACAAAGGAGAATAGACAACCAACGAGGCTGCTTGTGGTGTACGATGGCAACACAGAAAGTGTTGAGGGCCACCAGACTCAGAACGATCCAGTAAAAGGTGTGAGTCTTCACCATACGGCGAACGGAGATCCGCAGCATGCGTTCTTTCCGACGGAAATAGGATGTTGGTCCTCTTTTAGCACTCCTTATGCTGGCTCTGTTCAGTGGCATCCCTGAAGGACAAAAATATTTACGAACAAGCAAAACAAATTGATCCGCTTTTTTATACTTGTTTGAATTATTTCAGATGTGTGTGAAAAATACAAACAATTTGCATATTATGATATATAAGTAAATATTCAGCATCATGTAGACAAGAAATGAAGGAGCCTTAAGGAAGGAAACCACTCACCTACAGACGATATGTCAGCATACTGTTCTTCTGGAGCTCTCCGAATATCATCCACCCCTCTTCTCTTTATTGTGGTGGCTCTCTTTAGAACTGAGAACGCATACCAAATAATTTATCTCATTATCTTATTATTTTTCTTTTAAACAAATAACAGATTAATAAATCAAAAACTGTAAGGAAAAAAAAAAAAATATTTGGGATATAAAACATAACCCTGCCCATGTCTTGCCGTAAGTTACTCTATTACAGGTGTCCAAATAAAAATAAATAAATAAATAAAAATCATTCACACTTTACGTAACTCAAAATGTTTATCACCTTCCAAAAATCTCTTTATATTTTGTATTTATTTGTTTATTTAATCATTATTAAATCTTACAATGCACTTAAAAATGCATTAATTCAAAGTAAAAATATGGGTGGATTTCCATCTGTAGCCCCAGTGTAGGTACTGAACCTAAAGCAAATTATTTAAATATTATCTGGAACTTTGTTCTGTTCTTAATCAATGTTGGTAACCTTTCATAAACATCAAATATGTTTTGTTTGGCTTCCTGCAGAATTTATGCTTTAAATGTCTACAGAGAAACTATCTATCACTCAAAACTGCTGCCAGCTTAGGACATATGACAGATGTACAGCCATCACTCCGTTATAAAAATTTACTCTCAAGCACTTATAGAATATAACAGGCTAGATAGCAGCAACCCCAATTTAATCAAAGCATCGAGTCTAATAGCTTGCACTAAGAGATGTATTCAATTGCAAATAAATCCTCTTGTTAGATTTTGCTGTTGTCATGGCAACAATGGATTAAATACGAATGCCTGCGATTACAGTTTATGTTTTAAACTCTCTTCCGATTGCAACCTGGAAACTTACTACTGTCAAGCCTAGGGCCAAAAAAGGTCTCAGTCTTTCCTGACACCTAAAAATAGTTTTCAATACAGCGGCCAATTTTTTAAGTAAAATTATGTTAAATGGTACGATGGGACATTTACAGCTGAAAAGCAGGGACATCGAAATAACAGTTCACCATGGTAACTGCCTGTTTACCATTCGCACAGCCTCTGGGAAGCTGTCAATCAACGTTTAATAAAAAAACAACAACAAAAAAACTTATTTGATTCTGGGGAAAACCTGTCGCTTTGTTTAGGGTTCGGATGTCATTTGGTGGGTCTGCGCTTCACAGATGTGTGCCATGAGCAGGATCATGGTGTTTTGTTAATTGTGACATCAGTCTATTGAAAATACAATCCCTGTGCCATTGTATGGAACCAGAACAGGCTTTTTTTATGCCAGAACAGGCTATTGAAGAAATGATGAAATCTGGGACAGAGAGAATGTGTATTTACTTGTGTGTTCAAAATAATCATATGACCCTAACCCTGACACATAATTAAAAAAATCACATCCCACAATCTACGTGGGAAAATGAGAGAAACACAGCTGAGGTCAAACAGCTCACCATCCAAAGCAGAAGGTCCTGAATTCTTGTTCTCCTCTGCAAGCATTACCTCCTCTGCAAAATAAAAATGCATTTAACTATTATCAAGTTGTGCACATACAACTGGCATTTTAAAATCAAATTTATTGGAAAATTCAAGCAAAGAAACCAATTTTTTAAAATGTAAACTTTTTACATATCACTAAACGAGCAAGCATCATGTGCACATCATTAGATTTTGGAAATTTAACTATTGCCATTTAAAACATTCGGAAATGTATATATTTCTAGTTTATGTTTCACTTGAGTTGTTACACTGATATATAGCAAATATAATTTGCCATAAAAAATTGCAAAATAGAAGTATTTTTTTTGACAAGTCTCTTTTAATGGCACCGAGCATCTGCTGTAGAATGGGGTGATGCTGTGGCACAGTGTGTTTTGACAGATTTGATTTACTTTATTTGTTTTGCATGGTGCATTTGCCAGCTCAGTATGTAAGAGTACCTGCACGGTCGATCCAGGCCCGATATCCGTTCAGCTCCCTCTCGATCTGTTGCTGCCTCCTGAGCTTCATGAAGGCTCTTCGGTTCTCTACCCGCTCTCTCTCTTTAGCAAACTCCCTACATGAGCCAACAGCATACAATTACCCACACAGAGAAGAACCACAGGGATGACACACTTAATTTATCAAAGTGTTTCACCTGCAGAGTGAAGGAATGAAAGGCAGAAAGCGAGGCTGCATCCCAATTTGCATAATTTATTTTAAGTTTAAATCACACCAACTTGTGGCATCTATTACATCATCACTGCTAAAGGGGTCATATGATTGCTTTTTAAGGTATTCCTTTTTCTTTAGTGTGATATACTGTACAGTACGTTTATTGGCAGAGTCTAGCTCCACTCTCATACATTCAGCTCAAGGTATGCAAACTCTTAAATTAATCTTAAGTTAATTGTCTGACACATGCTTGTGATGTTCGGTCAATCACAAAACGCTGGCCAATCAGAGCACACTGGGATTTATGAAGGAAAGGGCTTTGTAGAAATCAACACACTTTAGAAAAATTGGGCATACATGAGCTACAATAATGTACAGTGCGTGAAAAATAATGTGTTTCTTGAACAAGCATGCTGACATGTTCTGTTACAATTAATACACAAAATAATGATCTTTAAAAATAACATCACATGACCCCTTAAACATTTTCTTTTAAATGAACAGATTTCAACAGTTTTGGACATTAAATTTATTAATAGATTTTAAGGTAATGAATTTAACTTACAAAACACACAATATAGTACATGACAAAGAGGTATGGGTCATCTATTTTATTCAATTTCAGTTATGTCTCGTACTGTTTTTCATCAAACTTAAATGTATACGTTTTTACTGTATGTCACAAGAGAAGTATGCACATTTAGCTTGCTCTGGAACTAAACTACCAGTAAAACGTTTTAAATTATTACATTTTTTAAATGCTTTTCATCAAATAAGAATGATTTCAGAAGGCTAATTTGACTGGAAAACGGCTGCTAAATTCTAGCCTTGCCATTATTAAAATTAAAGACATGTATAATAATGAAAAACTTTTTTTAATTTATATTATTATATAACTGTATTTTTCATCAAACAAATGCAGCTTTGATTAGCACAAAATACTTTATTTAAAAATACTTAAAAACCTTTGAGATTAAATGAGAAATGAGAGATGTGTAGAAAGAGAAACAGACAAGGCCACTGTATGTGCTGCAACTTAATCTTACCTCTTGTCTCTAGAGATGAAGTTAATAGATTTCACATTAACCTCTAATAAAACTCATTACCCCTGTGTCAGCTCAGACATCAGGTTAGTGTAGTGTCAGTTTGTCTTAGACTACATTGAAGAAAACAATACTTACCCTGACAGGACTCCTAAAACCAGATTCAACACAAAGAAGGAGCCAATTATTATTAGAGGAATGAAGTAGAGCCAATTCCAAGTAGACCCTAAGGCATCATTGGTCTGTGCAAACACAAAACAGGAAGTAATCAAAACATTGAAAATAATTCATTATGATTTCAATTTGCAGTAGATACTAAATCTACTAAATGCCGGGATTCAAATGGTCAGAAAACCATAAACCCTTCCTTTGCAACAGTGACGATCTAGTGGGGCTCTGCTCTGCAGTGCAAAGGGTGTGATCAGTGCGTGGGCAGGTGGCATCGTTGCCCAGCTGAGCTGAGAGGGTGATCCCCGCATCCCAACGCAGCTGCATCAGCTCAGTTATGAGTGTGAAAAACACCTCTAACTGTGGCAGTATGACTCACATCAAGGCATGACACCATGTGACTGATTAAAAACACTGTGGTCTCTTCCAGACATTCAGAATTATGAGATTGTGATTTTTGAAAATGATTAAACAATCAGACCCACAAAGGATCATTTTCACCGGATTTAATATTTTAAAGGTGAGCAAGTAGGGAAAAAAAAGATTTTAAGATTTTTACATAAAGTAGGCTACAAGAAATTTTTAAGTCACCTTAAAAATCGTTAAATTACATTTTTTATGTTTTAATGGAATGTTGGGCTGTTAGAACTCAAAAGTGTATTGGCAGTTTTTTTAAGTGAAAATTCATTTGGCACATGGTAAAAGCAGTAAACGTAGAGATCAACTCGCCCTGAAAACTCATGAATAACAAGTGAGGTAACTAAGCTTTTGTTGTATAGATTTTAACTCCATTGCATGAAAGTCCTCCTCCAAACACATTACATATTACATGGCATATAAATGGTTCTAGTATGATAGCAGTTGAGCTAATTCCACCAAAAGCTCCAAGGATCTAATGCAGAATAAAGATTGTATCTAGCACCACTCATTTTCAAGATAAAACCATTTTGACAAAGCCTTCCAAATGTGACTTGTTATGAAAAGCAAGTTGTTACTGAATCAGCTTAAAAAGAAGATCAGAAGTCAAGGGAAAGCGACACAGTGTTGCATGCTGTACCGTACAGTACTGTATGTACAACCAGTGTACAAACTCAATCACAGCTGGATAGAATTTGGAAAGGATGTTTGTTCTTCAAACATAAAATCACAAATATTTCAGCTAAAATGGACCAGCCATAAATCAATTTCATTATTCAAAACTCAATTTTACTTTCCAACCAGTCATTAAAATGCATGCAATGTAAAATACTACAAAGAAGCTACTGACACCATTTCAACAACAATATGAGAAACAGAAACACTGCTACATATCATTTAGCTGATAGAGAAACTCACATTATAGAGTACAGCCGTCCAGCCTTCCATGGTGATGCACTGGAAGACAGTGAGTATGGAAAATAAGATGTTATCAAATTGAGTGATGCCATCGTTGGGTCCTTGCCACGGGCCACTGCAGTTATAATTTTCAGGACAAAGCTTGGCCCCACACGGGAAGTCAAGTTCAGTTGAGTCTGCTCTCTCAGAGTCTGCATGAGATGAGAAAGAAAATGTTTCCATGAATTGCATACTGACTGTATAAGTGTTCAGCTTATTTTTTAATAATGTATCTATGTCATTTGTTTGCTTGTTTTGTTACATATTATTATGCATCTAATAGAATCTAACAGAAGAATAAATTATATGGGAGGAGCCGAGACCCTGCAGGCTCCTAAACACCTTTGAGCTACCATTGGTCAAAGACGGTTACACAATCAGTGGGTGTGTTTTGAAACTTCACCTTCTTTGATTTTTTTTCCCGGTCTCTTTCTCATTCAGCCGAGGTTGAGCAAGGGAGAAAAATCTCCAAGTCACTATACATATAGCTAAGTTGCCACAGATATATCCATACCTGTACGATCACTCATAAAAAGACTTTAAAAATTCAGAGAAAACTATTAATTCCTACAAAGACATTATAACGAAACTTTAATGACTCAGAGTTATGCAATCAGATTTTGCATAGTTTTCCAAAGTCCTGAAATAAGTAAAAGAAAAGGTAGCAAGAAAATAAATATTACATCACATACTGCTGCTAATGCTTTGTTCTTTAAAAAAAGGTATACAATAAATAAACCCATTTTATTAAAAAAGGCTATGTGCGAGCGTCGTGGGTCATGTTTATATTAATGTACACCCAACCTCCAGCAGTGCAGGGGTATCAGAATGTTTGGAAACAGTATATCGTGGCTCAGCCTTTTCAAATTTATTTTTACCGTTAAACGAAGAACAAAAAAGAGCTTTGAAGTATATCAGGGCAGAAACTGATGACACAGTCTACATTTTTGGGTGAACGATTCCTTTAAGAACCCTAAAAGATGATACATTTTTTTCGTTTAGATTTTTAAGTATTCTAAAGATTTAACTTTTTGGTTTGGATCCCAGCAACTGAAAAGCACATATATTTAATATACTGATGTACTCTATGTCTGTATATATGTGGATGTGTGTGCATGTTCTTGTGTCTGTCAGAGTGTGATCCTCCTTACCTGTAATGTTTGAAAAAGCTACACATCTTTTGTGGAGTTTTCCACTGTAGAACTCTAATCCGATAATAGCAAACATGAGAATGGCAAAAAACAACAGCAGACCAATCTGTAGCAGTGGCACCATCGCCTTCATAATGGATTTAAGAACTATTTGCAGACCTTTGAAAAAACATGAATATATAAATATTAATAAACCTTACTACACATAAATAAACAAAAATATCAAACCGTACTACTTATTTCTTTACATGTGGAAAAACTATAACATTACAGCATCCACATGTAAAAGAACATAGATAGCTATATTGTATTGGGCACTGTGTCCTAACTAAATATGAAGTGACAAATTACAGATAAACAGAGTTTTTGAACCAGTGAGATTTCTTCGTGCAGCTACCAAAATAATTGGACACTTCCCAACAAGCAAAATAGTTTGCATATAGCCTGTTGCTATTTTTGTCTTGTTTTATCACTTTGCACCTGATTAGGATGCAGGAAACAACAACAAAGTGTTTGATTAAGAACTTCATATAGAATCGTTAACATACTAGGAATGCCAGAAACCAGTTTAAGGGGCCGTAATACCCTCACAGCCCTGAGTGTGCGCAGGTCTAATGGAATTTTCATGTGGGTTCCTGCTGTGGCCAGAATCCTGTTCATAAAAAAAAAAAAAACACGTGTTAGGCAAAGAAAGTCATTCAACATAAATAATGCAGGATATACAGTATGGATATTTCACAAATATGTTAATGATGATATTTTGGTTAACCATGCAATCTCTCCATCATTAGTGACATGGTCATCAGTGCGATAGTGATGACTCATAGTGATGCAGTAGGTAAAGGGGAGTAATTAGAGCAGTGGTGTAGTCCTTAATGAGGTAAACACCCTCACTAAAGCCAGCACACGAATAAGGGTCACTTCTGATTCACAGCTTCCTTCCAAGCACAGGTGATATTTATCAGGCACAACTAATGATTAATCGCTGTTTTTTATTCCAAATTTGCATGACAATAATAAGATGCCAGTAGGAACCAGATGTGACACTGGTTTAGGGACAGCTCACCCAAAACTTCTGTCATCCATTATTCATTCTCATTTTATTTCCAACTCATATTACTCTTTCTACTGATTCTAGATATCTGTACCTTGTTTATGTCTCTATATGCTTATTTATCCTCAGAAATAGCTATTTATGAAAAAGGACAACGGGGAAAAAAACACAAACATTTCTTAAGGAACATGTGAGACATCTATACTTATAAAACACTATACAAACTATACTAAGAATGATTTTTGCATATACTGTATAGCAGATATTTTCTTTCTGTAGTCTGAAGTCTTCATAATTAGCTTTATATTAAATAGTAAAGTTCTATGGTATGTCCTAACATTAAAGTAAAACAACTGAAAGGGGCAAAATCTCATTGTGAAATAAATGTTTCTCTAGTTTATACTGGCCACAATCATCAGCATCCAATTAGTGCAACAGCCTTTTACCAAGATATCAGCTATGAGTTTTCTCCTGTAATGCCTGAAGAGTTTGGAAAGATCTGATAAGAGATCAGAGATCATTTCCTCATGCAGAATCTCTCCAGATCCTTCAGAATACCAGCTCCATGTTTATGTTTCTACTTTCACTCATTTTCTACAGGGTTCAGGTCAGAGCACTGGAACAGCTATGGTAAAATCTTCATTTTGAGCTCAATTACCAATTTTTGTGATGATTTTGATGTTTGCTTTGGAATATTGTCCCAATGGAAGATCCAACCATGGCCCATTATAAGATTTCTAACAATTCAGCTTTAGATTTTTTTATTTGTTGGTATTTGAGAGAATCCATGATGCCATGCATCTGAGCAAGATGTCCAGGACCTCTGACAGAAAAAAGATCCAGCAGTATGTTTAACCGTGGACATGGGGTACTTTTTATCCTTGTTTATACTTAACCCATCTGGTAGGTTTGCTGCCAAAAAGCTATTTCTTTAGTTTCATCTGACCATAGAAGCCAGTGTAATTTGACGCTCTAGTCGTTTCTGACAGCTAAATATGCTGGACTTTGTTTTTGGATGAGCATCTTTCTTGAAACCCTCCTGAACATTACATGATGATTTAGGGGCTGTTTGCTTTTTTTAGGCTTTCTGACCCCAAGACTCAACTAATCCCTGCAATTATCCAACTGTGATCCTTGGAGAGTCTTTGGCCACTTAGACTCTTCTCCTCACTGTGCATAAGGTACAGAAACAGTACAGACACACATCCTTTTCCAGACAGATTTGTAGCATCTTTAGTTGATTGAAACCTTTTAATTATTGCCCATGAATAGCCAACATGCATTTCACCAACATGCATGAGGAAAAACATTTTCCACTCTTTCTATTGTTTTACTTCAAGGATAGATTAGAATTTTGTAAATTGTTTTTAGAAACATCTAAAGGATAAACAATGATCGCTCAGATTTACCAAGGGTGCGAATATTAGTGGGTACTGTAGCTATGAAAATAAAAAAACTAAAGAGGATCAACTGGAGGCTTAAGTCACTGCTCTGAGGAAAAAAAAGGACAATAAAGGATTTAAAGCATTTTTATCCTGCTTTAATTAGATCATCCAGAACCGGAAACACACAATGTACACAAAGTGGCATCTACGCTTATATTAGTCTGTCTCTCTCTTATTCTGTTTCTAACTCCGTGATCCGTATCCAGATCAGATGGTTCATAATTTGAACATAGTCAATGCATTTTTTTAAGTAATCATACCCATCCCTACCAACACCCTCACAAGAATCCCGCCAGCAGGACCCTGCAACATTATATGATATGATTATTGCAGTTCTGATTACAATGAACAGAATCCCTCATCTCTCAAAAGGAGACCCATAAAGAGTATGGCTTATTATAAAATGTTAATGTTGTCCCTTATTTGCTACACCACCGGATAGGAAACAGCAACTCGTCTGTGTTGCTGCATGAAACACTCAGAGGGAAATTACAGGAGCATTAGTGTGTGAGAGAGAAGTATTTGTTGGCAGCATTCGCTTTCTGACATACCCACTGGATGCCATGTGCGTAACCTGGGATGAATCGTCCTTTCCAACATCTCAACCAAAGCTGAAATTCTGGATTCTCTCATATCCCAATTCACCTGGCACTCCTGTTGTTGTCTAATTTCACTTCATCCCCTTCCACCCCACTGAGATTAAAAAGACTGTCAAAGAAAGGTGTGTAAACACAGGACAGATAAAAAAGAGGAAGGATTGAGATTGAGAGAATCAGATTAGAGCGACGTTAAACAAAAAATTTGGCTTTAGCTGAAGGAAATGAGAATTTATCTCCACTGGCTTTTTTTCCACTTTTGAAATCAACAAATGTTTAGACATGTAGACTGAAAATAAATTATGAGTTAAAACACATAGGAAACAGAATGTGCCAATTTATACAGTCCTCTTGTGCAGAATCTTACTTGACAAATATTCAAAAATCCAAATACATCCAAAATACAGTTTTATTAATTCATTAAATGAAATTCATGGAAATTTTGAAAATATTCTTATCAAAATTTCAAATTGTTAAACAATTTATTTTACAGACACATTTATTTTAACTAAATTTGTTTAATTAGTACACTGTGGCAATGAGTTTATTTAATATTAACATGTTCAGACGTATCTACAAATACGAAACTGTAAAATCAAGTTACAATTAAAAGTGAGTGATTTGCATTTGAACTTTAAGGTAAAAAGCAAGATTTTTTTGACAAAATAAAAATGTTTTATCGTTAATGAAGACCTGCATTAAACTATGCATTAGATATAAAATAAGACTTCATACAGGCTTAAACAGCTCCTGGAGCCCACCCATAGTGAAATTAATAAGTGCTTACTACAAACCACAGAATATTTCCCACCCAATATTTTCGCTTAATTTTCAGCAGCACTTTATAAGAGTGGAATATTAATCCCAGATTGTCCTGCATATTAGTCACATCTGGGGTGTCAAGGTAGCAGGATGTCAGCGGTTCTAATTAGGAACTGAGAAAGAATTAAAATAGCAGCACAGGAATGAGATGAAAGACTTTAGTTGACACTAAAAGACTGCTAAAGAAAGAAAGAAAGAGAAAATTGCTCCCACAGCTTCTGGGAGTCTTTAAATTGCAAGGCCACAAATGGTGAAGTCATAAAAATATTTTACAAAATCCTAAAATTAATGATAAATTCAAAGGAAAATGTTATGATGACTCCTAAACCCTGAGACACCCGATAATTTTGTGCATTGCATTTATTAACTGGCAAAATTATTCTTGTCACAATGAAATCTGTTGTGAAAGGTTTATGCCCCCTGCAAGTTCTGAGATCCATCAGAACAAATCGTGTAACATTAGCACATGTTCAGTTATGCTTACATAAATCATAACCGCTTGTACTTATAATGTTAGCATTTACAAACCAGCACTGCCTAGAGACAAACACTATCTAAGCCTAATGCCAATATGCATTCATATGTATGTACACAAAAAAACAGCAACTCTAATTTTGTGTGAGGAAAGCTCGATCCTTCACTTCGAGAGGAGGATCAGAAGAAGAAGAGAGATCTTGACTGTTTTCACTGATTACAATATTGTGTGTAGGCGGGTCAGGAACACAAAGCTGGTGTGAAGACAATTCCCTGGCACTGAATGAACAGCATGACATGTTACCACTAACAAAAGACCAAAAGACCATAAATATAGCACAGAAGGTGCTTCCTGTGATTCATGTAAGCCTGCTGTATTGCCAAAGTTCATACTAATGATTAACACTAAAGATTAAGCATTGCAAATATATACAATGTAAAAATATAAAAAACATATATATATATAAAAAAAAAAAATACTGCTGGTTACAGGGCGTACCTACTTACTTGCATTTATTCACAGTTTTATACAGTTACTTTATTTGGGGAAAATACTAGTGTTATTTTTTTATACACTGTAGTATTTTTCACAAACAAAGTAATTGTATGTAAATGTGAATAAATGGAAGTTAGCCCTGTAACCAGCTGTACAGTAAGAGATCAGGTAAGTCGTGCACACTGTGAATCATCTTTCTTTTTTTTTATCAATAAACACAAATTACCTTGCAAAATACTTTGTATAGTAGGCAAGACGTTTGATGTTTTAGGCAGGACTTTTATTTTGATGGTACTGAGAGCACTCAGCAGCCCCTGAGAACACTTCTCACATACGCCTTATTCAGTCTGCCGCCAAGAACATGAATGCCGTATAACATAATGTCAAAGGCATACCACAGACAAAGTAATAAAGAAAAAATCTGGGCATCGCAATAACTATCTTCACTCAGATACTTTACCAGAAATATTCACTTATTATGTGAGAAATAATCTACATTTTTTTTGGTGGAAAAGTGATTTTATTTGTCAGAAATGTGGCGTAAGCGTTCGCGTCCAAAATCACTGGCAGACAGGAACAAAGTAGGCTATGCAAAGGCATGATCAAACATACAAAGCAAGAGGGTCAAGGCAGGCAGCAAACAATCACAGAAAGGCAGAGGTCAAAAACACCAAAATAAAACAGAGTAAAGAACGCTTGGAAAGACCGTCGGAGCAAATCAATGCTTTACGTTTGACTGAGTGTGAAAGTGGCAGTTAAATAGTCTGGATAAAGGGGTGGGATGAGTGTAGCTGATGGTGATTATTACAGAATGTGAACAGGGGTGAGAGTGCAATGCATGATGGGATTTAGGAGTCCATGTGAGAATGAGTTCAAGGGAAGTGTGGTGAATGTGGATGCCCTCTAGTGAAGCTTGAGGGCACTCATAACATAATTTCTTTTGTTTCCTTATTAAGTTTATTTAGAAACATGATTGGAACATTTTATGTTCGTAAATTTAAGTTTTTTACTTCAGTAGCCTACCAAGACATTTTTGATCAGGTTAACCTTATCAAATAAACCCAGTTTGAGATATAAAAAACGTAATGCATTTTACTATATATATATATATATGTATATAAAAGAAGATGATTGAAGAACAAGGAGGCACTTGTGCGATCACTTGCAGTGGAAAATTAAAACACCCTTATTTTTCCTCATGAGGGTAAGAGTATGGAGCCTGTTAAACAAAGGAATTAAAAACGTATACAAAAAAGTATTAAAACAATGCACATAAACTTCCCAGAATTCTGAGTGCCCTGTTGGTAACAATGTTTACTTGCTTTTTAATTATATTTTTATTACATTTTTATTTATTTATAAAAAAAAATTGGCTTCTAAACCATAAGCATGTTTATTTTACACAATTCTTTTTAATCCATTTTCAAATAATTTCTTAAATATTAATTCAAATAAATAAAATTATGTCAGCCACTGATATCAGCATTGGTAATAAAAAAAACAAATATGCTGACAGTAGATGAAAAAATATGTGATAATTAGTTCAACGAATTAAAAAATATCTGAAACAAAGAATGAGAACTCTGCTTAGGTCTGTCCTGCATCAGCCACACATTGTCAAATACTTAGTAGTAGGGGTGCACGATTTGGGAAAAATGCCACATTGTGATTATAAAGGTCAAAATTGCGATTTCCAATTACTATACGATATATAAGTGGTTTGACTCAACTTGGAAAATGCACACACATTACTAATAATGCTGAAATCTGTATTTGACTGAAATACAGTATACAGTGCAATCTAGCAACATCACATTAAAACTAAATTGTACAAAATTAAATAACAGAAACATCTTTACATTACTGAATTAAATTACATTAAATTAACATTAATTAAACAAATTAACATTAATTAATTAAATTAAAATTTAAAAGTACAGATAAATAAAACAAATACCCATTTTTATATTTTTACATGTTGTCCCAAAATATTTTAGCAGGATGTAACATATACTTAGTATATTTCTTTTGGTATCTCTTGTCCAGTGTGCCAATCTTTTTTTTTTTTAACTATTTAATGCTATTTAATGAACTGTACTGTTAATATAAACTGTGATATTTTCTGGGATGATTATCATATTGTGAAAATCATGATTATCATATTGTTATAACCCTATGCTCATATGCTCAAACATGTAGTGTAAAAAAAGTAATAGGACAACTCTACTAATATACTTGCAACATTTGCTTTAAATCATTTAACGTCCAAAGCAAATGCTTGTTCAAATCCCTTAGTAAGAGCAACATAAATAATTATGCTTGCCTTCGAAAACACCGTCTATTCAATAAAAACACCTGTGGGTGGCATAATCTCTGTTAGCCAACATAATCTTTTGCAGATTCCAACCTAAATTTTACATGTAAGAGGGCTGTGCCATTTAAAATAACACCAAATGTCAATATGTGTAAACCTCTCAATAATTTTTTGATAATATCATATGCATTTTAGCAGTCTGGGTCCCTCAATATGTACAGTAGATATTTAGGTATTTCCTATCTTCTGTCACTTCCAGACACTGCCGTTAATTATCTCTCTCTGCCCGCTGCAGAAACAAGGCTCTTTGATGGGCCCCTGACTCACACATGCAACCGTTACATTGTGGCAGATGGCATATGAATCATTAAGACACCAGTAGATCAATTATTCATCATGGGTAAAGAGCAAACACTTAACTAATTGTCAAACACACAGGGAGAAACAGACAAAGAGAGAGAGTGACAGAGAAAGCAAAAGGCAGAAAGACACTGAGCAGACATCTAAAACTGTCATAAATAACAAATGAGTGCTAATGACGCATGATCAGAGTGTTTTAACTCTTGACCTGAACTGCTAGATTTATTCTGGCTAATAAAGCAATCAGTATAGTCTACCTTTAAACTGCAGTAAAATAATATTTGCGTCATTTTTTTTTCTCGTTTATTTGTTTTTGTTAGAGCAGAAGTACAGACGAGTATATATTAGCTTAAAAAGAAGCACCTTCAAACACTGTCAGGAACCCCTGAAAAGGAACCCCTGAACTGATATCTGTTCATCTGATATCAGGGTCTGAAGATGTACTTCCTGTTTGATTATTACAACAGTACCTGATCTGATCTACCACCACACTAGTGTTGGTAAAGGGTGTGAAAAATTGCTTGTTTTTTTAAGCAAGGGCCCTTCCTTCATGTATAGTGTTACAAAAGCTGTTAGATCTGAACATTGTTGGATGTATCCTAGACTTTGCACCTTTATATAAACTATTTATGTAATGAATGAATATTTGCTTCTGAACGGTAAACTGTTACCTCTGTTACTGTGTCAAGCACTACTTAACCTGGGTATTGCAAACTGTCTCACGGTGTAATATAAATCTCTTTTATAAATTAATTTATAAAAATTATGCAACTTTTTGTTTTCATTAAATGATGCATAGATGATGTAATAATTTAATAAGACTGATTGTGTAATTATTTCATTAAAAAATTTAAGTAACTATGAATTTTTAGGGGCTTCATTGGAGGTTTGTCCCCAGTCACTGACTTAGCTAGACATGTGCTTTATGTCAAACAGAGCCTACATCAGTGATGTAATTTTCCATAGTAAATAGCACCTTAATTCAAACCAGCTGAAAAAAAACCACTGAGGCCACTGTTTAAACTAAAGTGGGAGAAGTGCAGGACTGCCAAAAAGGGAAAACAATATATATAAATATATTTATTTATTTTTCTTTTTTTTCTTTCAAATATATTATACTGTTAATTAATGTGTGCCCGATATTGATATTTACAGTAACACCCACCCATCTTTCGTTTGGATTATGATGCCATTCCCCCCCACTGCAAAATGTGTATCAGTTTGCTCATCATCTGCGGTTCAAACATTTCCTTCACCGTCACTGGAGCTTTACACAGCAGTAGGGGAAATTCTCCCTCCATCTGGTTATAAGACACACCCCTGATTTCACCATAGCAACCCCAAGACCAATCAGCACTGGCACTGATGGTCTTTCCTGTTGATTATAGTGAATATCATTTAAAAATATTGGTGTGATCATATAATTGTTAGTATAATTAGAATCTAGCTGTATTATGAATGGTATCATAAATGCATTTTTACTAGAGAATTGGTTGGCACAATCCAAGGGTGTTAATTGCATTTTTATACTTGCACAGCTATGCAGTAGTAGTACCAGGTTTGTTGACCGCATTACTGTTCCACAAGAGCTCACTTTACCAGACAGAGTGAAAATGATTTGACAGACACAGAGTGTCCCAGCCAGTTATTACCCATCCTGTCAGTGTGCCAAGCCAGTGAAGGAGAAATTACAGGCCCCAGAACAGGTCGTCGTCCTGAAGGAACTTGTTTACCCGAATGATTTCAAATAGAGAGTAGAGATGCATGAAGAAAATTCTTCTTCCATTTTATCTGCTAATTCCTTTATTTAGCTCATTACTTGTAACGCCTCTGTTTTTTTCAATATCATTTTGAATCATTTTTCAGAACTCAAAAATAACACAGTACATGGTTTAATGTACAACATAGTAGCATTATTTAAAATCTAAACATGCATTTCCTACAATGAAACAGTGTTACATATGAAACATGGACTTTTTTCTGATTCATTGACAGGTACAGTAACTATCCAAATTAACTGATTCATTAAAATGACTCAGACTTCCCAATGGTATGCTGCAACACACTGATCTCAGTCTGCTTTTTAAAAGGCCTTAACAGACTATCAGTTCAGCTTGTGGTCATAGACGGACAAGTCCCTGGCTGGGCAGATCGTGTTATATTATTGCCTGTCTGTGGTGGACAGATGGGAGGCTTTGCAGAAAGAATATAGCAGGAGGTTGTGGTCAAGTCAGAAGAGACCACCCACTGGTCTCAACAAACACTTAATTTACTGGAAACAGCACTTTCAAAACTCCCAAAGGGCATATTCACACAATGCAATTTTGTAGCTCTTAGAGACTCTCACTACTGTTCTATCTACAGTACCTGCTCTTTTACTGCTATGGTGTAGGCAAGTGAGCAAAAGAGAAAGAAGAAAGAAAAAGAAAGGGTGGAATTGACAGTTCAATAAACTATAGTGCATAGGGTTATTCTTTGTCATTTAAGTTATTTCTTCACTTAATATTAAACGATCACTGTACACTGTATATACAGTACATTGTACACACACACACATATATATATATATAAATCAGAATGGAATTCCATTAATTCCATTGGTTTCCATTCAGGGAAGTAGGGAAGTATACTTTAATACAACTGAATGCCCAATAAAGCTGTTCTCATTTACATATTTTTACTGTAGTCATACATAAAACAAGATCATCCAAGCAACTGTACAGTAAGCAGTGGTTTTGCGTTGTGTTGTCAGTAAGCGACAGGTGATTGAAAATGCTTTTTTGTACTCATTACTGAAGAGTCAGCTGCAGAACAGCCTACTGAATGTGTTACTTTTCAGACGGCGAGAGAGGGGATACCACAGCAGAAAAAACTGGCTGGACAGTACTGAAAAAATCTTACAACTAAAGGATAGCTTAAGTTTATCCAAAAAAGTCACTAAAAGGATCTGAAAGTTGCTAAATATAATGCTAAAATCACAATCTCTTGTGTGTGAGACGTACTGTAGGCTAATGTCGGGGGGTGGTTAATATTGGTGGCAGTCAATGTGAATATAGTCGCAGGTCAACATGCCATGAAACATTTTTACAGGATTGATAAAGCTAAAAAGAACAGCATTTGTGTGACATATAAAAATATGTAGTAATATAATAAAAGTCTTGCATGTCAAAATTTGTTCTGCCTGTATTAACTGTAATTCATTTCTTTTCTTTTCTTATTTTTTTTTACAAAATATTACTGCATATTTTTAATGGATTTTCCATTAATATTTATAATAATTGTCAGCTTACACAAAAATACTTTTTAGAATGATTTTAGCATATAAGAATGATTTCTGTAGAATCACATGACACTGAAAACTGGAGCAATGGTACACATTTCATACACAAACATAACCTTCTGAACATATTTATGGTTATCTGGTTACAAAAGAAGTCATTCATTAAACCAATGCTTTTTTGATGTTACAATTTATCCTGGAGTTGTAGTATAAAAGCTGTTGGTAAGAAATACCAGCCTACACGCTTTTCCAGACAACATTGATGACACAAGCCTATTAAAATATGACCAACTTCAACATCTCTACATCTCTCTAAAAGACACACTCTACCAACACACTCTCCAAACACTTGACCATGTGATCATCATCCAGCAAATGATCATGAAGAGATGTCGATCTGTCAAGTTTACTTTGCTTTGACAGTGAGCTTGTGAAAATCAATTCAAAAAAATTATTTAATTATTTAAAAATGTTTAAATGTATTTTCAAATTATTTAATGTCCAACATCGTAATTTTCCCATAGACTCACAGTGTGGATTTGAAAAGGTTTTGCAAGTGATTTGCTTTTCTTTCATTCATTTTCATTCAATTCATTTCTTCCATTAAACTAACTTAGCAAAAAGTAAAGTTAGTGACTTCTTACTACACAAGCTAATCCAAATAAGCTCATTTAAACCCTTTATGTGAAGGTTTCTTAAAACAAATGTCTGATCTTAGCCCTGTTTAGGTCATTACTGTCTAAAAACGATTTATATTGATGGCACTGATGGCTTCATGGGCAGTGCCAATATGTAGTGTCATGCTCCAGGCATCTGGCTTTGAGTACCGGCTTGTGGACCTTTCCTGATCCTGTCCTCTGTCGGTAAGGAATAGCAAAATGGTCACTCAAACACTTCCAGTGGCATTAACACCTACAGGCAGTTTAGAATGCTATGAACAAACTATTAATTTAGAATGTTAGAATAGAATTTAGAATGGAATTTGGAAAAAAATTAAATAAAGCCAAAGAAGAACAGTCACACTTCTCCAATCTGTTTATATCATGCAGTGGAGTACAGTATATCAGTATACAGGATCCCAAAGCACCATATGGAACATTACCAATGCATCAAAAGAACACTGCAGGGGGTGAGTTTGCTGAGACCCCCCACCTTGTCCATATAAATCAATAAAGCTGACAGCTGATTGGTCCAGAGCATTTGAATGACGACTGGAATACTAGAGTCTTTAAACATCAACCATCTATACACCAATTTTGGCAAAATTATTAAGACAAGACATGCAGCAGAAAGTAATGCATATTTCAGGCACAGAGATTGGTTAGAAAAAGCAGCTGTATAATAGAAGTTAGACCGGTCACTCACTAATTGCAATTGCAAGACTTTCAAATTGCAAAAATTTCAAAACATGTAAATGCAATATATTTAGAAATATCTGAATTCTATGGGAAAATATGATACACTAACCAGACAATCTTATGGTTACAGCTCCCAAGTCCACTCAGAGCATGGGAAGTAAATGCAACAAATGGGTCACAAATGGTCAAATTTGTAGAACCATGGGAACATTAAAATATGACAGCCCACATTTTCTGAAAATTGACTCACCCAGTTGCAAGCTATTATAAGACAACTGCAAAATATGCTGGTATAATGTGGTTGGGTAAATTTACATCTAGAAGGTAAAGGTACAAAACCAGGTTGTCTAAGGTGTTTTTTAAGGTTCAGAAATGTATTAAAATATAGTCATTAAACATACTTTTTTTTTAAATGCTAAGAATAAAACTAAATTCTTTTTATAGTAACAACAGTTTAGGGTTCAGGGTGACATGGAGTTTCACACTGTTCCTGTTCACTGGAGCATCTGCGTCTCATAGTCAAGAATCAAGCCTGCTGTTCTTACATCAGCAGCTGAGGTAATGATAGAGTGTGTGAATGCATTATCCAGAAGAAGCTCTATTGTGCTAGCCACGTGACTCAGTAAAGGAGCTGCTAGCAGACAGGCACTGTAATTAACACACCAAACGTGTGCATATGAAACACACAAGCTTAGCTTACATGCATGTTCTCATACAGTAGGTGGTCTTGTAAATGCATGAATTGGATTAATGCCTCACAAATCCTAATGCATTAAAAATAGCATGCTGCAGGATTGCAAAGAAAACATTTATATCAATTACCATTTTTAACAATCATTGTAGCAATACTGCCATGCTGTCTCACTTATTCAAAAGTTCAATTTCAAAAGCATGTAGCTTCCCATCACCAGTGAAGTGTGTTGCTGAAATATGGAAAAAAGCATGCAACCAGTATTTCTCTCCAAGTGCAAACTAGTGTTGTCTACTAGTCCGGTTGATGTTGTCTTCTATATGCACCTCGTTATGAATATATCAGCTGGGTTTCCTCCAGCAAGCCTGTGACAGGTGAGCTGTGGAAAAACGAAGGCAAGCTCTTTTTCCCTGCTCTCGCGTCACCCAGCTCCCTCTATTACAGCATTGTCCCTTCGAGCCTAGCGCTTCTTAAAAATAGCGTGGGTGTAAAGCCCTGCTAGAACAATGGGGGCCGTGCGTGGATGACAGCTGTCTGTCCTGTCAGAACGTGGACACCTTCCGTGGTACGACAGGCTCCCGGCAGACGGATTCATAAGTTCTGTCAGGAAAGAGAGCTCCTACATGCTGCCGCCTGTTTGCCAAAAGTAGAAATTTCTGCAGGCTCATGCCACGGTTTCTTTACAGCAAACAACCGCGGGGAGATGGGGAGTGCAGATTTAAACTGATCAATCAATTAATCAACAGCTGTTTATGATAATTAGGCTACCGCTGGGCTTATGTGAAGCAGGCCAGGCACGCAATCTCATTAGGATGTGTGTTTACATTTGTTACCTGTCACCAAGCATGATAACCTAGCATTAATTGGAGCTTAGTGTGTTTTTTTGACACTGTGATTCTGCTTTTCTAATCTAATTATAACAGGTGAATATGAATGTTGATCATAGGGTTAACAGTACAGTGACGGTGGCAATTTGATTAAATCTAGAAAAGTATGCTAACGCTAGTCTTTCGATTCTGCAAATTGTCAGTTGAAAAAAACGAGTGTTTTATTTAGGACTGGCCTGAATAAGCTAGTTAAACAGATGTTTACAGTTATTTATAACAGTTAGCAGATTCAGCAATTAAATGGCTCCCTAAAACACGTTTAATAAAAAAAATAATAATACAACCAACATTAATACATTAACATGTGAAGGTAAAATTTTTTATTGTTTTTACATATACTGCTGTTTGTTTTGCGCTAGAGGAAATCATAATTTTCATCATCCAAAGAAATCATGTTTACTGTCACGCATGCACGTTTTTAGAAAATTGGCAGCACAGACTGATGTTGGTGGATTTGAAGGATGCTTATCAGGTTCTCTGAGAGCGCTCTACGTGTTTGGCAGAGCCGAAGAGACACAGAGGGAACGTGTGAGGGGAGTACACCATGCCACATGCCCACAGCTTAAAGAGAGGGCGGGTGACTAGTAGACACCAGTGCTTATTAACGCCATTAGGGATGAGGTTCTCTCATTCCCCAAGATTCTGGGTGCTGGATGTTGACTTGTAACCAGACCCAAGAT
This sequence comes from Enteromius thamalakanensis, assembly GCA_032357475.1. Lineage (NCBI taxonomy): Eukaryota > Metazoa > Chordata > Actinopteri > Cypriniformes > Cyprinidae > Enteromius > Enteromius thamalakanensis. The sequence goes on along the minus strand of JAUCMT010000154.1, from coordinate 6,161,806 downwards.
TGCAAAGACACCATTTGAATTTAAATGACTGGAGTCTTGAGCCAGCCGATAATAGGCTTTAAGGAAGGACTGGCAACCCCATTTATCCACCTACTCACAGCGACTATACAATCAGACTTCCAAGCCACCATACTGCGCTAATCTGTACTTCCTGTACACAACGCTGCTAAGACACAGTCAAGAGCAGAGGAATGACAACTAGCACAAAACACACGCCCGCGTGCACTGATAACTGTGAATTCAGCGGCATTGGAAATGACACAAGAACATATGAATTTAGTGTCAACTAACGCTTCAGTGCAATGCTGAGTACTTGGATAAACAAGGCACTATGTGCGTTAAAACCTAAACCTACTTACATAAAGAAACATTCCTTCTCATTTTATTTCAAATAAAATTTCAATTTGCCTTCGTAATTTTTAAACCAATATGTTGTTGTTTTTTCTTTATGTTTTCACAAACCAATCAGTTCACAATTAATAAATAATGTCTCAAAACAATACACTCGGTAGTGTGCATTTGTAGTCAATTATATGGCATGCCACAGTAGCAAGTTGGTACAACAGTAAACTGTTTATTGAATAATGACTTAAAATTAGTACAATGAAAATAATAACTGAAATTACCTTTAATTTTAAATGCTTTTTTGTAGTAACAATGACGTCATATATTTGATGAGCTTTCCACCCTTTTCCTGTCTCTCTCTCTATCACTCATTTTTTGTTCTTTCTCCTTGTTCTCTGTGCACATGACTTCATTAAAATCTAATGAGCGACTATGACTCATCTGATACCACCAGATCTTATAATCTTCACTCAACTCCTAATGAGGGTGCAAGGCTTTGATGAAATACTGCGTCACCATTTTATCTAGACGGAGGAACATAGACAGGATAAGTGGATGTAAAAAGAACAGAGATCTGCAGATCTGACTGCCTACATTTGATCTACACATATGCAAAATATTACCGACTTTATACCATTGTTCTATCTGAAAAATTATGTACTCTAGTAGTCTAAACGTGATGAGAAAAATGACAATAAATATACAAAATGTCTTTCTATTGCATTGTCTGCACATGCTGTATGACCATATAGACCATTTAATGAACAAATGATTTTTATTTAGTCAACAAATTGAAAATACTTTTAGTAAAGCCTTTGCACTGAAAACATGTTTTTTGCTCTTTTAAACTTCTAAACTTCATCATTATTACCATTATTTTTGATTAAAATAAACAAACACAAATAAAATACAAATAAAATTTGAATTTGATTTGATTAAATGAAAGGAGCATTGGTAAAAAACAATATTTCTCCAAAACTTTTGTACAATAGTGTAGATACAGAATTAACAATTTTCAAGTTGGGGGGGGCAAAACCTGAATTGTATAGGAAACATGCTGAGGAAATTTTTTTATATGAGTCATGTTAAAGGGCTTTTAGACTCTCAGTCATCAAATTAATTGCACTTCAGCCAGTCTGAACCTTGTGATTACGAGACCTCAGTGCTGTTACTTTGCTGTCTCTAAAATGATTATATCTTGCTGCTGATGATTACGTCCCATTATGATGTGTATAACTAACTTTGTCCTCATTTGACAGGCACAGAGGTGTATATACTAGGGTGTTTTTGTGTTGTTAATGCGGTGTGTGCGTTTTAGGTGTCAGCATACATCTTAAAGGCCCATGAGGAATTGCGGTTGAGAGGTTAAAGTCTTTCTTGAATTTTCTTTCACTCTAAATCCAGACAAAGATTCAAGGTTCATCAATAATGAAAGCAGGCTGGAATCATGTAAAATTCTCTAAGAAGCCCATCTCCCTTTGTACTTTAACACTATGACAGCGATTAATATTTCATATTTATCGTTACGTTGCACTGTGTATGTGTGTGTCTGCTTTTTTCTTTCTGTTTCTTCATTCTTTCTTTTTTTAGATTGCTGCCCTCTCTGAAAAAACAGATGGAAAACATTACAGCCTTTTGAGCAAAATGGCCACTGCCCTTAACCCAGGCTTCTAAATTGTGGTTTACTCTGCAAATGAAAGCTGCAGCAGCCTTTCCCTTGAGGAGAGCACTTCTTGACACTTTTGTTTTGACAGCGCTAAAGCAATATCTGCTTCTTGGCGAAAGAGTGTTTTCAAGGTGCTGTTCATTTTTCCACTCAGTCTGGCCTGAAAGTTAACACTCTCACCCGATGATTCAATCAAGCAGCGTTTAATGAGGTAAAATGAAGCAAAAGTCCAGCAAATTTGAGCTAATCCAAAACCTTGTGCTGTGCAGAATGTTACCCGCAAGGAAACACTCTTATTCTACAGTGTAAAATACTGTCAAAGATTCAGCTGACTAACTCTTATCTGCAAGCAAAGGTGGATGGCAAACCATGCATTGACCAACAGCAAACCCAGCATCATTCAGAAGATAGTAGCACTTGGCACTTACCCACTTAGGACAACAATAAAGTCCATGACGTTCCAGCCATTTCTTAGGTATGAGCCCTTGTGGAATACAAATCCCAAAGCGATGATTTTTATTCCAGCTTCAAAGCAAAACATTCCTATAAAGTAGGGCTCTGTTTTTTCCTAAAAACAAGAGAATGGATTAGGTGTTAGACAACAGGAAACCACAGATTTCAAACATGTCCTAAAAATGGCATCTAGGTAGGGTCCCCAAAAGATTTGAATGTTCTATTCAACAAATTCATTATTAAGATTTAATCATTACTAAGCTTTAATTGAGGTTTTACTTGTGATGTATAAGTGTCACTGCTTGCCTTTTAAACAAGCACTCCTCAGAAATATGTCACAGAAGTAAAACAGTAACGAAACACTCTTTGAATGGGAATAATTAGCTTGTGGCAAGTGATTCAATGGAGAAACTACAGTCTGAATAAAGTTTAGAACAAAGACTGAGGAAGGAAAGGGTATGAGTGCACATGAGAGAAGGGCTGTTTATTTTAAATATAACTGTGGTCTCTATACCATGATTCAGAATAGTAGGTTTTCTTATTACACAAATTCCTACAAATTCATCTATAAGTAGATAACTAGGCCAAATTGATTTATTTATAACCCATGATTTGGATAAACAACTCCGATATGAAAAGAAAAGGATATCAATGCTTCATGTCTAGTTTATATATGTTTATTTAAGAGTGTGTGTGTGTTCTTACAAGTCTCTTTGACATGGGTGTCTTATCCTCTCCAGGCAGGTGCTGCTCCAAGGCCAGGACAATGCAGTTTGCGATAATGGTAGCCAAGATCATATATTCAAACGGAGTTAAGGGGGAATGTTAAGGAAGAGACAGATTGTGCAACTGGACATTGGAATTCATATTATTAACACATGATCACATTCTGATACAGTGATAACTGTGAAAAGTTAAACAGCACATACTAAGCCCTATGGCATGTGCATGTGTAAAAGATCTGCTCTCTTTCTTCCTCACACTCACACATAACCAACAAGTGAATGAAGACCATTGCCTTGTCCTGTTAAATGAAAGAGAGCAGCAGTTCACAAGATGTTTTCAGGACCCCTGGTGGTTGTGAGTTCAAAGTCAGCTACTGATTTGCATGTGTACAGAAAAATGTTGGATTTTGCTATGTAGGCACCTGCCAATTTCTGCCAATGTGTGTGGGGATAAAAACAGTAAATAAAAGAGCCCAAAGACAGAGAAGATAGAGGGAGTTCAGTACAAATAGAACAGGCAGCTAGAGGACAGACCTCTGGGGATGTCTCTCTCTCTTCTGTGTCTTTCTTTTTCTCAGTTTGTGTTAATTAAATTAAGCCCAGACTTTGCTTAGTTCTTGTTCTAGTAGCAACATGTTGTCACTTGCAAAAACAGCAAAATCAACATATGTATTGGAAAAACAGACAGAATATGTTTAGGATATTTAAATGAAAGAATGTGATAAATACAAAGATGAACAATTAAAAACTAATAGTGTTCTAGAAAGACTGTATAATATTTAAAATGAAAGTATCTTATGCACATGCTCTGCATAAGTTTGACATCTGTACTGCTACAATTTGCTATGTTTTTGGCTATAATTCTGCCATTAAAAACTTTCAGAAACTTGCTGTAGTAATCTTATACATACATTACACTATTTTTAGATTTTATAAGAAGCAGAAGAGTGTGAGAGCAACATAGAGAGAAAGAGAGACTACAGCCATTGCAATCTGAGAAAGAGCCATAGAGAGAGAGAGAGAGAAAGACAGAGAGAGAGAACAGTATCCGTGGCAACAGGCTCTCTCCTGTCTGCCATAAGTCAGTACTCAGAGTTAATATGGTCTCTGAGCCATCAGTGTTCTCTACATGCTTCTGAATGCATTTGTACAATCAATACTGACACAAAAATCCTTTCAATATACCCACCATGACACACAATACTCAATATTACTTCAAATCAACTCTTAATAAGTTCAGAAAATTTGGAAATACTGAATAGTCCAGCCACAGGGTGACAGGTATCACCATTACCTCCAGCGACTTTATCATCAAATTCTCTCTTTCCCAAGCTCTCTCAGTCTAATTCTACATTTCGTTGAAATATATTTTAAAATAGCAATGCAAGTAGTGGCTGTGGAATGTGATATAGTTCAAAGTGCTTTTCAATGAGCAAAAAGAATGAATTGCATTTCAAATTCAATGAAAGCTTGGAACACGGGAGAGAGGAAGTGATCAGGAGACATACAGAGAATAAATGCATGGAAAAATAGAGTTTCTATTTCTGCGTCATCATTCTGAGAAGCTCCCAGTGAACTCTCATTGGCACTCAGCATCAGCGTCACATGATCCTTTGGAAATCATTCTACCATGCAGACATTTTTATAAAGTGTATAATACACTTTATAATAACTACACACTATGAATCATTAGTTAAGCATTAGTACATAGTCAGTTCATCCTTTATAAAGCATTGTTCCAACATTAAATTGTCATTAGTAAGCAGTTCATAAATAGAGCTATAAATGCCTTGTTCTTGATTTATAAGCATATCTAAATGTGTTCTGTATTCCTCTTTGTTGTGTTTGTTTAACTTTGCTGTTTAGAATATAAATTAGCCTTTACATCTGCTTTATAAATGCTTTACAAGGTATAAATAGTCCTCACTTTAGATGAGCTCACAAAAACAGACATCTGGCAACTACTAAATGCTAAATAACTTCCTGACTTAATCATGAATTACAGCAGGAACATGTGTTAATAAAGTATTAAATATGATTATTAAACATTAAATATATGCCCAAGAACAAGGCATTTATAGATGCACTTGTAAACTGCTTACTAATCCAAAATAATGTTGGAACAATGGTTTATAAAGGATTAACTAAATGCTAACTAATGCTTAACTAATCATTCATAGTGTGTAGTTATTATAAAGTGTTACCGTTTCTTTCTTTAAAATAATAAGCAAAATGAAATCTTTCTTTAGAATAATGAGATCATGCACAATAAGACCAGGAACATGATTTAGGAAAGCAAATAGGATTGTTTTGACCTGACTTTAAAACTCTCATTCATCAGGTTGTTTTCCAAACCCGATTAATGAAGAGATCCTTAACACCTCCTAATGCATCCTCTGTTTCTCCATCTCCTGTTCATTGGAGGGAGGCCTAGGGCCGATTGACAAGATCAATTATTGAGTAAGCATGTGCACGGTGGGATACTTCCTCCCTCAGCCACACAGTGGGGATCAGAGGGGCGAACAGCTGTGGCTTCCCCACCGGCCGAGCGGCAAAGTCCCACTCGCTTCATTAAGCCCCTGTCCTTCCCGCAGACACCATCGACCCACCACAACCGACTTATCCACCTGACCTCATGGTCAAACCAGCCGACTTCAGGAATCGAGATGCCAAATAATGACATCACCTGATAATCTCCGTCCCATGTGCGTCACTAACAGAGGCACCAACACGTGCTTCCACCCCTCCAAGACATTCACAGCCTACACACCCACACCCCAACAACATGTTCTTCCCTAATGACTCCATCTGTAAGTTTTCGCCAAATGACTAGATTTCTCTTCAGACGCATCTCTGTCCCTCCATCAGCTTGAGCTCAAATCACACGTCGAGCGGCACTTCAAACAAAGCCTTCCTAAATTATCGCTCTCACACACAGGTTGTCGATGCTGCACCACACATGGCTCATGAACATGCTGTTTTGCAAACCGGTGTGACCTTTGGTTTTGCCACAGGCGATATGTGTGCATGTTTGTGTGTACATACGCGGAGAGCTGTGCATTTTTTTTTAACAAATTTGCAGATTATTATTTCGTTTACTACAAATATAATGAAAAATTAAATTTTAAATTTAAAAATGTACATGAAAAATCTAATTATCCCTAATTATAATCCATATGGCAACAGAACATTTTATGATATGTTTTTATTCCTGTTGGGCTACAGTTCATCGCTCAATTTTATCTCGTTGGTCCAGAGTCTCCTCATAACTGTACATAAAACATTAAATATCTTCTGATTGGTTTTTCACGTCAACTTTCTGCAGTATCTTTGCTTTTGGTGTGTGAACAGACAAATTAACTGTTGATGAAAATTATGTGTCACGCTGGTTGCTAAATTAATTAATTAAAATCTTCTTTATAAATTCACTAATAACATAACACAAATCCATGTTGACAACCTTAAGCTTCAATAATAATTTTGAAAAGCCAATAATTTCAGATACTATATTTCAAGAGTCTATTAAAACTTGCTGCTCCGATAAAATTCCATCTAAAAAAGGAAATTTCAATATTAGAAAGAAAAAAAAAATTGTGTCTGATATGATCAGATGCAAATGCTAACTGTTCCTTCCATACAAATGAATACTGTGTGGGAGACTTTGCATGCATCTAAATTGGAACAAGATGGGCTTTTTTTAAAAATGTGTTTGACTCATTGAGATTCGACTTTACTTTTTGCCAACATGTATTTTTTTCTCTCTCTCTCAGAGGAGCAAGCATCAAGTAATAGCTTCATTGTAACCATAACACTAGCATCCTAATGACAACTTGATTGATAATCAGCATCCAGAAAAACACTCAAAAAAGAACTTGACAGACTAGCATGGGAGCTAGTTTGCCCTTGGGAAGGTCACAATGTCTTTGTTTGACAGCGAATTGCACCTAGAAAAGTCTTATTCAACAGCTGTTCCCTACATTGTTCGGTTGCATTATAATTATGAGACATGGCAGAAGGTAATACTTTTTCTGGTCTGCCACAGCTGTCATTCAGAGCAATATGATGCAACAAGAACCATCCATTTAGGATGCTTGCAACAGAAATGCATACAGTATGTGGGCTTATGAACACATTCATGTTCATTACATTGCATTTCAAAAAACAAAAATTCACGCACAGTCACACAAAAATAAATAAATAAACAAAGCTTACAAATATGCCAGTAGAGATTTTCCAAAACCTTGTGAGCTTAGAAGCAGCATCCTAAATATCATGAAATTTCTTAAGCAAGTGATTTGGAACACCTACAGTATATACAGTATACTTTCTTACAATGCAATGTTATTGCCTTTAAAGTGTTCCCTCCATAGGCAGTGTGCTGGGTTTTGGAACAAAACTCTTACAGAAGTTGCTCTTACAGTATAGGCAATTCCTCACACAGATGTGAACAGCTCTAGAGTCATAAAAAACTGCCAACTTGTTACCATTGGCTATAAATGACTCCAAATTCAAAACACAATAAGTCTACAAAATATATTTAATTATGCTCTTGATCTTTTCTTGTAATATACTTGAGAATCACTCCCACAGGGATGTAGTTTGCTTCTTTTTCTGATGAACAGACTCTTGCATTTATTTTGGGGCAATGCCAAGTCATTACAGCACCATTAGCAGAGCCTCCGTCTTTTCAGTGCCCTGAAGCTCTCTGTCTAAGAGCGAAAGATGTGTGACCATATGCTTAAAATCTGCCTAAAACAATCCCCGACACTGACACTTGCATTATGTCGCAAGTGGGCCATTAGGTACATGAGAGAGCCAAGACCAGATAGATGCTATAATTGAATTTACCATGCAGCCGCACACACATACCTTCTGAGTCATGCTGTTACAAATGAAAGAGGGAACGCACAAAGACGTATCAATCAGCGCAAGCAAGCACATTTCCATGATATCACCAGCCTCAATCGCTCACTTCTTTCCTCATTAGTTAGCTTTTAACATTTAGCATGTCTTATAACAGGCATAAATAAACAACCAAACCTTTTGTCACATGATAGCAGCATGTTCCCACTCTAATTTCATCCCTCCTTCGTGACATTCAAAACAACAGGAATGGCATTCAACACAGTTGAAAGCAAAGGAACACACACAATGACAAATTATTGAAAGCCTATGTTCTTTGGAAATTACACTTCTGTGTAAGGCTCAGATTGGTTCACACTTTACAGCCCTCGCCTGCATAGTGAGAAGTTTCCCGTTTTAGCATGCATACTCATTTGCCATTTAGATGTTTTTATTTAGATATGTGAGCAAATACAGTAACTGCTTTTTTTCATTTCAAATTTGATATCAAATGACACTGAAACTCTCTTTTTAAAACATAAATACACAAATAACCATAAAGCTATATTTTTGGATGTTAAAAGAGTAGATCTGCCAATTTTCAACCAGTGTTGTATTGTTAAGTAAGTAGTATAAATGAACATGTATGTGTAAGTTTTTTCTCCAAGGTACCTGTATTCAGATTCACTGATTTATTTGTCACCAAAATGTCCCTGATGATGCAAAACACTGTGTAGCCTTTGAACCAATCAGGCACAAACTATTTGTTACATTTAACAAATAATCTTTAATACCACTTTCTCAGCCCAAGGGGTAACTCAAACTGCAACTATGAGGGTCTGTGGACCCTTCCCTGGAAAGCCAACTAACACCTCAGGAAGGCAAACCAGGCCTTTGATTATATGGCAACCGACTGATAACACTGGTTTATTGCTTGAAGGAATGTGAACAAAGCAACTCTGACTAGTTCTCCCTTTTGAAAAGACAATGGACTTTCCCTAAATTAATTCACAAAAAAACTTTCTTTTAGTGAACAAATATCCTTCAGGTCATTGTGTATATTGTTATTGTGCTTGTATATCGTCTTGTGTATAGTATACTGTTTTATGCATGTTTATGATAGATCACTAGCTAATATCACCTCATAATATCAACACATTCGTAATTGGTATTGGCAGGGACCCGCCTTGCTTTTTACTTTTTCTGGATGCTTGACCCCCACCATCTCTCTCGTCTCCTGGCCAGGCCCCGGGCCCAATGCAAATGTATCGGGCGGGCCTAGATGCAGCGCATTCTACACCTAAGTTTTCCATCACTCTTTAAACCAGGAAGAACATGATTGCCAATCCAAAACCTTGGAACCATCAGGACTTCGAGACTGCATCTGAGCCTCACCAACGAGGCAATGCAAGTGTCATACATTTAACTAAACGAAATAGAGGTAGTATTAGTATTAGTTATAAAACCTGTTATGAACGGCACTGATGGTTTTACAGGTGGTCACCTGACTCTCTTTTCACAACTTCAATTTTGGCTTTTCTTAATGGTTTATTCTTAAGCCTTCTTTGCACTTTCCCCATGTGTGAGCGTATTTATACTTGTGTGTTTAGTTATATGAGTTAACATAGGGTTAATAAAACTTTTGCATAAATTTCTGATTTTCTGAAACAGACACAAGTCAAAGAGGCAGGAAGCGAGAATCACAAACAACAGTAAACAGTCCAAAGTACAAAACAGAGAAGTAAACACTGAGAAAACATTTAGGAAGGGATGCAAATGGCAATCACAATACTTCGCACTGGGTTGAAAAAAGTGACTGGTATTTATGCTGAAGCTAAGGAGCAAAGGGGGCGTGACTGATCAGCAACAACTGTGGGGAAGAGGAGAGTTCTGGGAGATGGAGTCTGGTGAGCAACAGAGAGTCTCACATACGACGGAGTGGAGGGAGTGCCCTTTCGGCTGGGATGGTGACACAGATTATGGTAATTCTGCTACAGATACTACTGGCAGCTGATATAAATAATTGCAATTAATCATAATTAATAGTAATATTTATATACATTTCCATTAATGAGTTTATATGCTACAACGGCAACCAGAGAACTTTTGACAGCTCCAGATCAAATTCTGCATTTACCATTGGATAAACAGATGGGTGGCACCAAAAAGTACAAAGGTGCATTATGGTTATTGAAGGTTTTGGCAGAAGGGAATGAACAAACCCTTTTCTTCACTAGAATATGGGATTAACTTTTACTGTACCATCTGACCACACTGCAAAACATGATACTCTTCCTTGGTATTTTTTCTTGTTTCCCAGTAAAACTTGCAGTGCAAATATTTACAAATTCTTAAAAATAAAAAGATACATTTACTTAAGCAAATTACATTATGAGATAACTTGTCTTGTTTTCTATGAAATAAATCTAAGTAATGATTAAACCAAGAACAATTTCATACCCCAATTAAATGTATTTGCTCATGTTTTAAGCATACTTTCTTTTGATACATTTTTCAGAAAACAAGCCTTATTATCTTCATTTCGCATCTCAAGTAAATATATCTTAAATTAAAGATGTAAATTAGGAAACTACTGTGTTCACTTGACAATGGCTTTCAAACAACAATTCTCACTTTTCCCTAAAATGACTTTTAAGCTCAAATACTTCTGCTTTAAACCAGCAAACTCAGTAATAACTGGATTACAGCAAGACTTTTACTGATCTCTTACAGTTAGTCACTGAGCTTTGTCTAATTTAAGTAAATGCTAAGCTACACAGTCATGTCTGGACAGTCTGCTGTGACATTACTGGAACAATTGTTGGATTTTCATTTGCCCTTTTTTAGTGCGCACCTGTGACAATTATGGTCAACGGGCTTATCATCTCCTGTCACTGACTCATCTCATTTGCATCATAAAGAATGCTTTTTTAATCACACCGTGGCACTTTGAAGTCTGTAATCAATGACATGGGCCAAACACCTCCTGTGGGGATTATGTTGTATATATCTCTTCCCTCTTCTGACAAAATCATCAACGATTGTTTATATGTCTCTTCATCATCAGGAGCCATCTTGACAGAGGATTAATTACAAAGAGAGCTCATAACAAAACATAAACCCCATCATCAATAAAAGACAATCACAGATTATCTACACTAAACAAAAATATAAATGCAACACCTTTGTTTCTGCTCTGAGTTTTCATGAGATTAACTTAAAGATCTAAAATTCATTCCAGATACACAATATTACCATTTTTCTCAAACATTGTTCACAAATCAGGTGTGCCACATCAAGATGCTAATCTGACATCATGAATAGTGCACAGGTGTACCTTATACTGCCCACAATAAAAGGCCACTCTGGAATGTGCAGTTTTTTGCTTTATTGGGGGTCTGGGGACTCAGAATCGGTTAGTATCTGGTGTGACCACCATTTGCCTCATCCAGTGCAACACATCTTCTTCGCATAGAGTTTATCAGATTGTCAATTGTGGCCTGTGGAATGTAGGTCCACTCCTCTTCAATGGCTGTGAGAAGTTGTTGGATATTAGTGGGAACTGGTACACGCTGTCGTATACGCCAGTCAAGCACATCCCAAACATGCTCAACGGGTGACATGTCCGGTGAGTATGCTGGCCATGCAAGAACTGGGACATTTT
>JAUCMT010000154.1:6132048-6143628 GCA_032357475.1 Enteromius thamalakanensis | reverse complement strand
CTCCAGGACCTTAAAATGCTTCTTACGAAGCCACTCCTTCGTTGCCCGGGCAGTGTGTTTGGGATCATTGTCACGCTGAAAGACTCAGCGACTTGTCATCTTAAATGCCCTTGCTGATGGAAGGAGGTTTTCACTCAAAATCTCACGATACACGGCCCCATTCATTCTTTCATTTACACGGATCAGTCGTCCTAGTCCCCTTTGCAGAAAAACAGCCCCAGAGCATGATGTTTCCCCCCCATGCTTCACAGTAGGTATGGTGTTTTTGGATGCAACTCAGCATTGTTTCTCCCCCAAACACGACAAACAAGTTGAGTTTTTACCAAAAAGTTCCTTTTTATCTGACCACATGACATTCTCCCTATCCTCTTCTGGATCATCCAAATGCTCTCTAGCAAACTTCAGACGGTGCTGACATGTACTCTCTACAAGAAGAAATTACAGGTCTGTGAGAGCCAGAAATCTTGCTTATTTGTAGGTGACCAAATACTTATTTTACCAAGGAATTTACCAATTAATTCATTAAAAAATCCAACAATATGATTTTCTGGATTTTTTCTGTCATAGTCGAGGTAAAGTATACTTATGATGAAAATTACATCTGGTAGTGCGAGAACTTGCACAATTTGCGACACTGTACATTCCACTGTCATGCTCAGAGATGCACAGCATATATGCTTTAGACAATCCAAATGTCTAACCTGCAGGATATGCACGCTTTCATCTGAAGTCTACCTACGCTAAAAATATACCTAGATTAAATCATCTTTCCAGAGCAAACACAAGTCCTTATAGCGATAGTTTCTAGTAGTTCACTAGTTACTATCCCACAAGCAATCAACACAACTCCAGTCTGCATGTTTGTACTTATTACGGCAAAAAGTCCATGATAGAGCTTCCTCCAGTAAAAATGTCTATTCACTGTTGTCCTGTCAAATCAAAATTCACTGGCAAATTTGTTTAGTTCTGGACTGTGTGTTTCCACTTGATCTGTGCATATGTCTCCACTGATTCAGACTGTTTTAGTCAGTAGAGAAAGCAATAGTATAGACAGAGGAACTTTTAAGGTATAGTTTAAACAAAAAAAACAAACATCTAAAATACATTCTACTGATTCATTTGTTTCTTACAAACACACATGTGAACTTACGGTTTGGAGTCATGTGGATTAATTGTGTATTATTATGATTTTTTAATCAACTGTCTGTATTCGGATGGGACCCATCCATCGCAGAGGATCTATAAGTGAAGTACACTCTTAAAAATAAAGGTGCTTCACGATGCAATAGAAGTACCTTTTTTTCTAAATGGTTCCATAAAGAACCTTTAACATCTGAAGAACCTTTCTGTTTTGCAAAAAGTTCTTTGTCTTGAAAGAAGGTTCTTCAGATTATAAAAAGGTAAAGAGGAGATGGTTCTTTAAAGAACCTTTGACTAAACCAAAAATGAGTGGAATATTCTCAAACCAAACAAACATTCTTATCTGTATTTTCAGTTTTTGAGGTGACCTATTCCTTTAATGATTAATTCATTTCCAAAATAAAAAAATCTTGATGATTTATCCTCTAGAAGTCTAGCTAATGCAAGACAAGCAACTGTGGTTAAAAAGTAGATTAGTTAGTTTAGTTTTTGTTTAGTTAGATAAGACCCTAATTCTTCAGCTTGGATTGTGTTAAGCACTGTGAAGATGCCTTGAAACACCAATTTGGACGTTCAACCCTTTGGCTCCAACTGAATTCCTTTATACACTCTTAAATGTAAAGGTTAAATGTAAATAACCTTCTTTCATCGCAAAAAGGTTCTTCAGATGTTAAAGGTTCTTTATGGAACCATTAAGACAAGGTTTTTCTATGGAATCGGGAAGCACCTTTACTTTTAGGGGGTATGGAAAAAATACTGGAATCCCAGTCCCCATCTCTCTTCAAGAAGTTACAATTTCTTTTATGGCACAAATGGATCATAAACAAATAGAAAGTCAATCTAGTTAAATTTGTCATCAATGAAAAATTGTCTCCTGTTTTTAATTGTTAAACTCAAATGGGATTTGTAATGACAAGCTGCAAAATATGAAACACTCCTCGAGTGCCACTAAACCAGAAGCTTCTTAGCATTTTTATTGCAACAGTGCATGTGTTTTATTGATTTAATTATCTTTCATCTTTTTTTTATCAACGACAAATGTCACAAATTAGCTCTTTAAAGCCCCCTTTGTTTGCTTCAGATGTCAAACTAAAATTTAGGAGTTATCTGTAACATTAACATCTATAAACGTCATTTAAATTGGAGAAATACAGTTTCAGCAGCTTGTCTAGTGCCGGTGACACACTTTCTCACATCTCGTTTCATGCACAATGAGTCTGGGTAGCGTTTGAAATAATCACCTTAGAAATGTCACCACAAAAGCACTGGCAACGCAAAGCCCAGATGAGAGCACTTGGTCACAACTCACATAGACTAAATAAAGCACATCTATGGGATCAGTGCAGTATCTCAACCGAGCCCTAATTCAAGCGATTTGGCTTGTGTTTTCTGTGCTCTGTTACCTAGCAACAGCCTCGTCTTCTCATCTCAACCGACTGGGCTGAAACCATAACTCAAGCTTATTTAAATCGCATATTCAGAAAATAATCAGAGTTTTATTTTAGTGTGTGACAACTGATCGTCAGTCGGAGGGCAGCAGTAAAATATCTAAAATGCGTCTTTGTTTCTGTGGGATGCTTGAGGTTGAAGCCACACAATTTTGTTTCCACCTTCCTTCGCAGTGATTCAGAAATTCATAATTACACAGGGCAACAGGACGACTACAAACAACAGCATGAAATAGGATATTAATTATCGTACGTGATCACTCTACATCATTCCTAAACATATAATTATTTGCAAGGCTGACTGCACTGTGAATTTACAAACATATCAGATATACAGTAGGCCAAGTTAAGAATGACAAATCCAAGCCAAGTAAATGACCAGGATATCACATCACACTAAGTATGTTGAATTATTCAAGAGAAAAATATGAATATTTAATATCTTGTCATTCTTTTTCAATGTGATATAGTACAAGCACACTCTAACTAGCATCAGCATGCAACAATCTATAAATAGGATCCTTTTTCACCGTCACAAAAATATCAAAGAGCTAAAATGCAATTTCTCTGTTGTGGAGGTGAAAGCATATTTGGTTATGGCTCAAAAAGCTGTGAGACACCTGTTACTCTTTGTAGTGTGTGTGAAGTGGTAATGATGTCCATTTGTGTTGTAGTACACAGACAACTGGCTCCATCTAGTGTTAGCAGCTTGAAGCAACAGTGTAAAAGGAAATCTGAGTGACAATAGAAGTGAGAATAATTTTATTGTTTGTATCTATTTATATTAATATTTTTTTTTAGGTCATGTTTTAGTAAATGTGTCACACTCAAAAATGCTTTGGTCATTTTTATCATTAATTTTTAATATTTTAGCATTCTATTTAATGCTAAAAAATATTATACATAATATTTTCACAGGTATTTAGCATTATTAAGCAATTGTTTAAATATTTTACTGCAGTTTTAGTTAGTATAGCACTTTAACCCTAAACTTAATTTTAGTTATTTGTTTTCAACATTTATAATTGTGATTTGCATGTTTATGTGTAAGTTTTCTATGCAACATTTATATTTTAATGTTATTTCAGCTTCATTTTCAAAACTTTAAAATCATTTTTAATGATAGTTAGTTTAAAATTACAACACTGCAGAATAACAGCTGGTTAAAGCAATAATAAATAAATAAAAAAAAATTCATTCTGTCATCACTTAGGCATATGGCTAGTTTGGGATGTTTCGGCGATATTATTTATTTATTGGTGTTTTGACACTTTTGACAGCATCCATCCTAATTTACGGTCATAAAATCAAAAAGAGCAATTTGGAAATTCAACAAAAATGTTTCCTCTTCATGTTCAATGAAAAATAAATAAATAATAATAATCATCAAAATTTATGTTATGTACCATGCATACAGTATCCTCACTTTATTTTCAAAACACAGTCTTCTGAATCCTGGATTCTAGTACCAGCTCATCTAGCCTGTCTAAAAAGTAAATAACTATGTAGATTACCCAGTCTAGGGTTGGGAGTAACAAAATCACTCCAGTCAAAGACTTTGATTAAAAAAGGTTAGACAGTTAATTCAATTATAAATCTCAAACATGGAAGTAATAAATGTCTTCAGGGGAGGGCCAGGCCAAAATAACAAATGGGAAGCCTGACTAACTAACAGGAGAAGTACTAAATAGCCTATCCAGTTAATTAAAAAGAAATAAAACAACAAAAGCACACTCTCTGATGATCAGCACCTGAAGGCAAGCAAATCAGAGAGTGAGAGAGAAAGAGAGAGCACACACACAAACACAAGGGACACGTAACCACACCCAAAAGGGGCGGGAAAGACATTAACAATCTATATTTAATTTTATACATCCTAGGGATGTAACAGTAGATGACATAAATATTAGTACATTTTAAAGAAACGTAACCTTAGAGAGGCACGAACGAATGAGGATTATTTCAATCAACTGCCGGCTGCATACAAACAGCACTGCATGAAACCTTATGGCAAAAAATTAAAAAGCTAGTAAAAATCTGGAATTCTAACAAGCTCTAACAAGTGCTTCAGGCTTCCTAATCAAAGCCCTAACAAGGTCCTCTTAATTTTGAGATTAAATAATCCATCTCTGTAAAATACAACTTGCTGCTCTGAATATTATATTATGAAGTAAAATGATTGTTATTATTCATACTGGCATTTGGAGAGGAGATCAGAGCAGCACTGTAAATTACACTTCCTGTCCAGTGGCCATTCAAAAGCTTCCCTCAGGAGACCGTCCTGGCAGCATTTGCCGGAGGTTTATAACCCACATGGAAGGGAGGATGGATGGCATGCCTGGCTCTCACCCTGCTGGCACAGACAAGGACGTCAGGGGCACAGATTCAGGGGAGGGACAGATGGGGCTGAGGATGAGGTGGAGGAAGATAGTGCTGTGTATGTGAGATGTTAGTATTCATCTGAGTGATGTGTTTGGTTTGAGCTAGTTTCAGTGATGGTAAGTATCTGTAAGTGAAGCATCACCGCGTGTGATTGAGAAATCAATGAGTACACTGCATGCAAAAAGTGCATGCAACGCAATCAACACAAATATCACAAATATCCAAGCACTGATACAGTTTCAGGCTTTTTTATTGTTTGTCTAAAGGAAAAGTCTTAAAGTGATAGTTCACCCAAAAATAACATTTATGTCATTTACTCACTTCAAGTTGTTTCAAACTTGTATAAATTTCTTTTTTTTTTGCTGAAAATAACACATTTTAAAGAATGTAGGTAACCAAACTGCTTACAGTAGCTACTGACTTGCATTGTATGGAAATAAACCTTTTGGATGAACTATCCCTTAAATGAAAATTAGGCTGCAAAAACCTTAACGTTTTACAAACCGGTTTGGTGTTTAATGACAGTGTACTCGACTGTACTTCCAACCCTCATAACCCAGAGTAACCCAGAGTTATAAACTGTGAACCAAGCCAACTATGCAATGCATCAATCACACACATACACACACACACACACACACATTCACTCTCTATTCTATTTCAATTCTAACAACTTGTTCTCCCATACTGGGTTTTTACTACATAAATGTGATTGGTAATGAAGTACAAAGATGAACCACAAGGGGGAGACAACAAGATTGTATAATACTGGAAGCAGGTGTGGAAAAACTTCCATGAAATGCACCTATTAGCTGTCTCCATCTATCAGCACGCTCTCCAAACAAACATTACTCATTACACATGAGCTATTACAGTGGCCTCCCAATAGAGGTACAGAGAGGCAAGATGATGGAGCATCTAAAGAGAACAAGCAACCATACAAACATTCAATCTTTCACCGGCCAAACACAATTCTCAGGCTACCCCAGGTGCACCACAGGTAGGTCAGACACATTAATTAAGACCTACTTTGTAATAATGACTATAAGAAATGGCACCGCTGTTTGTCATAATCACATATGAGCACAAAACGGGGTTAATGGCATTCTTTCATCAGATCTCTCCCAAAACAGGTATGCCGAGAGGTTCCCAACACGTTGCCACCTTTGATATTTAAATGCGGTGTGAATGTGTATGTGACTGCTCCCACAGCAAAGGAAAGATCTGACGTTCATCTGGCCTGGTGTATTCTCATCACTTGTATTGAGCATGGAGCGATGCTCCTAAAAGCTCCCACCCCCATTATACTCACATCTTTCTACAATTGCTCCACGCTTGTCTTTGTACTGCGTCACAAGCTATAAAGCACCAAAGAGCCCTTGAAGACCAGATTCTCAACAGAGATTATAGATTTTACATTCACCACACTGGATACATTGAGCAGATGTAATCCTAAATCTGTTCTGATCAATCTATATCTCCGATGACCTGAGGGGGAGAATATTTTCAGAAAAAAACATTTTTTGGTTGAACTGTTTCTTTAAATGTTACTGTTTGAACTAAATAGGTACAATAACACAAAAAGGTATAGAATAGCGTGCCATACAGTTGAGCCCTGCTATCTATTAATCATTACATAAAATATATTGTAAGTATGTTGCATGTAATTATTTGCATTTAGCATTGTTTTATCAACCTGCCAACTGAGAATCACTGTTCTTTCTTTATTAGGGGGATATACAGTCTATACAAGACTCTAGTTAACCACCCAGTTCAGTCACGGACATGATGTAGTTTTTATTAGCAGCAATCTTTTTGTACAGACCTCTGTAATAACTCCTTTTGAATTCATTTGTGGGCGACATCAATGGAGAAAATGGGAAAATAGGAGTGAGTGGAACTTTTACCATCACTTATGAAATTCACTAATGGGGAAAGAAAATTAATTAAACAACCCAACAGAATACAGGAATTATGTGGGAGTCTCCTTTTTGGATTTGGCTTTTGTTAATGCAAATTATGTTCTAATGGATGAAGATGCACATAATATAATGAATTCATAAGCTGTTTCATGTGGTCTGATATGAATGATTCAGCCTTAGACAATGACCTCCCTTTATTATGAGGATCCTTTGATTCATATCAAATATCTTTAGATTCTAGATAGCTAATTAATCAAGAGAATGAGAACGCTGAATAATTAGCACCCAATGATGGAAAATGACAGTCAAATGAACATCTGTGACATTTTTATAATTATTTTCTGTAATTATTTTCAAAGAAAAAAATCAGTTCACCCTTTTTTTAACAACGTGACAAACTTGCAAAGAAGCGCTTCCATCAACCAAAGAGGCTGACATGTAATTTCATGACTTTGCCAGCAGCGGCTTCCATAAAATCAATAAATCTGGGGCATAAATAATTAAAAGCACACAAGAGTGTGTGTTGGTGTATAACAGAGTCAGACTGGCGTGTGAGAGCACATATTTTACGTTTTGTTTCTCTGAGACTGGGTCTATTAAAGCTGCAATAACATTACAACAGAAAGCTGATAGAGGCAATGAGCTCAAAGAAACAGAAGGGGAGAGAGATTGAAATTAAAAACAAAATGATTTGTAAAGTCTATTCTTAACACAGAAGCCATTTCCACAAGCTGTTACTTACACCAAAACCTATATGTGGCTGAAACAAATGGGTTAACTCATTCAATATACTTAAATCAGCGGAAACGTAATGTTAAATATGCTAAAAATGGAACTGTATGGATGGATCGTTTAACACCCCATGCACAGTGAAAT
The DNA here is from genome assembly GCA_032357475.1 of Enteromius thamalakanensis. Taxonomy (NCBI): domain Eukaryota; kingdom Metazoa; phylum Chordata; class Actinopteri; order Cypriniformes; family Cyprinidae; genus Enteromius; species Enteromius thamalakanensis. The sequence goes on along the minus strand of JAUCMT010000154.1, from coordinate 6,135,860 downwards.
TTTTATTTTTTTTTTAAAGCTGATTATTATTTTTTACAGGTGATAAACTATCTCTAAAGCTACATCATTTAATGAGTTTGCTCATTCCTGGTGTTAAAATGACTCACAGCACAAATCACAGCTTGTGAGGTTATGTTACATATCAGCATATATCAGAGGCAAAACAACTATTAGAGAAAAACATGCAATCTGCAATCAACAGGTTTTGGTTTCGTTTCAGGCTCAGGGATAAGTATCATAAAAAATACATCTTCAGTCTGCTCTAGGTACTTATTTTCCACCTAAAAGCAAGAAAGGGAAAAACACCGAGACCTTAAAAAGACCTCTGAATGCCAGACTATCATCAACAACAAAAAGATTTAAAAAAATAAATAAAAATAAATATCAATTTTCTCTAAAGCTAAGAGACACAGCCTTCATCTTACGGTCAGCGGGAGGTGTTTGTTAAAGGTGTCTGGTCAGAAAAAAAGGAAATTGTCAGTGTAACGGTTATCTATCCAGAAGGTCAGTCTGTAAGCTTGCCCTGGTTTTTCTTCAGCTTACATGAGCTCTACACTGAAACCATTTCCCAAACCAGTCCTGGACACCTTATGACTCCATATATATAGTCTTTTCAGAAGCAGCTGTGAGTAATACTGATGTCTTCCTTCCATTTTTCTCCTATCTGTGGTTCTTTCTATGTTGCAAGAAATTGTTTATTTATTGCCTTTTAAGAATTTTTTTAAAGTTACATATTCCTAGAATTACCACAACGTAACAGTAATCATAACAGTAACAAGTTAAAATTTTATGAAATACAATACACAAAAAATATATGCCAGACCAGACCATTCTGTGTGCATCAGTCCCATTCTTTTTAGAAAAATCATTTGTTTTTTGCAAGCAAATACATTTTCTGTCAGTATCCTCATTTTTCCTCTCTCCAGACTGAAGACAGATCTAGATGATCAATACATTCAAAAATAACTTGTTTAGTAATGCATCAACCTGACATGCTCTGGTCCCTCCCCATCAACCCCAAACTATTCTTTTCAATCTACTGCATTGTTAAAATCAATAAATAAAGTCTCATTCAACGCATTTAGTCTATTATTAACCTGCTTAATTATCTTAAATGAGAAAGTTATAACAACTGTAAAGACCCTTTATTTACAATATTTTATATGGCTAATATGTGCTTCAGTATATTTGTTTGAATCCAGCATATGATACATTTCATGCTTTTTCCATTTCATGATCTAGTTACGAGTTTGTGCATGTTATATTATACAGGAGAGAGGGACCAAACAATAAAGTGCATTTCTAGCAGAGCATGATTTGTTCAGACTAAAAATTAATTTCAGTTAACTGAGCAATCCTACCATTAGCCCGACCAAAACTGCACAGGCGCGAACTACCTTTGGAACCAAACCACTGCAGAAATAATCTTTGGCATTGAATATCAATAATTAACACAAAAAAAGGTAAAAATTTGAATTTGAGCGCAAAACAGTAGGCCTATTTGTGTCTTTGCTAACGTTAGAGGTTATTAAATCTGAAAACTTTATGACTTTGTGTAAACATGTGTCACATAGACGGTGCTATAACAGTTAAAAGTGCCTTAAAAGCACAGCACTTCTATACAAAATGACCTCAAATTTTAGAACATGTTCATATGCTCACAGAAACATTAAATCTTTATATCATATGATAAATATCTTGTTTCTGAATAACTTTGCCTCAGGAACCATTGCTGTCAATCAAATCATTCATTAATTATTCGCAAAAATGTTTGCAAAAAACCCTACTTTTCTAGTACTCTCTAAACTAGTCTCAGGTTTGTTGCTCAATCTGGATCAAATCAAGACAGAACAATTCTCTGGACTCTCTAGATTAATAACTATCAAAAAATATTGAATTTTGTACTTTGGTTAGCTATAGCAGGGTCATTTAAAAAGGGGCATGGCCACATATACTCAAAAACCTATAAAACCTAAACAGAAATAAAACTTATGAAACATGGTTAAAACATTTGACAGATGAGTCTAAGCAAGCATGCAAAACCCGCCTCAAAAACACAATATTTCCAGATATATTCACTTATAGACTATATATTCACATAATATTATAGATCTCCAAATCCTGAACTAATTGACATCAGTAATCCCAGAGGCCAAGTTAACAGTTTTGACAAAAAACACTATAATAGTTAAAACACCTAAACACACCGTTGTGTAAGAAATTGCAATTAATAACCGTTAGATTGCAACCGAAGACCGCCAATGGGTTCATTAAACACTAAAACAGTGTTTGCTGATGGAGACATTATTAATGTTATATAAATTTTAACATTTAAAATCACATTTAGTTAAAGTTGACCATTTTGCTCATGAAGTTTTTACAATTTTGCCAGATAATCATTACAGTGAAACAGTGAAAATAACCTATAAACTCTTTTAAAAAGACTTGCAATAAATGTCACCTATCATATTTAAAACTGCAACACAGTGTGTGAATGTATGCCAGTGTATGTGTGTGTGTGTGTGTGTGTGTGTTTGTGTCTGTGAGCCTATTTTCCATTTCCAATGTGCTTAACTGTCAGCCATACATCCAGGTTGCCTTATACAACCTCAAAGGCCTTAAAAATGCTCAAACCCCGGTAATTGCTGCTTGCAGCTATATTTATTATTTTTATTATTATAATTTTATAGACAGCATAGATGGTATAAATCAAGACCTACAAGAACCCAAACCAGATAAAACCAAATAAAGCATTACACATATTACTGCAAATTGTTAGAATTGACCTAAAAACCCCTGGAATAGCATGTAATATAAAACAGGTCGGGATAATCATCATTGATTATTCCCCAGATACTGTGCATCCAAACACATCACTCTTCATTTCTGTCCCTCCTCCTTTTGTGACTGACAAACACATCAGATCAGGCTGATGAATAGGCCTTTTCAACATGTCAACATAAATTATTCAGCTTTGACAAACAAGTCTGACATTTAAACTCTGCTGGTTGTTGAGGGTGGAACATTATAGGCTAAAGAGAACAATTTAAGGTGAAAATGCTTTCAAACTGCGTCTTAAATGTCCCCTGAAGACAAAAACACCCACAGACTCTAAATATAAACACCCATACCTCTTTAAATAATTGGGAACCTTGAATATGTGATTATGTCGGATCAGAGATACCTCAAGTTTGCCATTTAAAATAAAATGTCATGCAGTACAGTATAGCCTGTGCTCATAGATCGGTTTGTGGATTATGGAAATATGTGATATGTGACAGGGAGGACTTATAAGACACAATTCAATAAGGAATAAGAAATTAATCATTTATTATATTCAGTGGTGGCAAAATTTATAAGAACACTACTATTTTCTAGAATAAAACTATTTTAAATGGTTTTTTTTCTTTTTTTTTACTTTATAAATATATTTATTGTCACTTAAACAATTTAATGCATTCTTGCAAAATAAAAGTATAATTTTTTTACTGACTTATTTTTCTTTCTCAATATATCAAAACATATGTAAAAAACAAAATTTTCCTGTATTCAGGTTTCTATATAAAACATGTTGCAAAACGTATCAACAAAAGTAAGTGAAACTTTGACCTGTTGCACCTGATATCATGACATTAACCCGTTTAATACCAAATTTTTCCCAGACATGAAAATATCCAAATGCTTCATTAGCAACCCTTTGAAATAATCAATAATTATTTTTGGAATTTTTTTTGCCAAAGTGTGTGAAAAAGTGCGTTTTATTTTTGGTCACAATTGTGACCGGTGGTATAAAGCATCAAATGAACATCACA